>RJWH01005998.1:0-29911 GCA_004363575.1 Solenodon paradoxus | reverse complement strand
TTATTTCTTAAGTTAAGAGAACAGTGTTCTAATTGCATTGGTGCTTCTAAGAAGCTCTATTCTCTCAACCACAACCCTTCCGTAATTCTGCACTAAAAATATGAATTTGAGTGGGGGAAGGCTAGAGTCATTTCACTTCTTTGTGGCTGGTCAAAGGCACCAGGCTAAAATAGTTACCACGTTTTTCTGAATTGCAAATTTTGAGATGACTTTGTTTCTGGAAGACTAACTTCCCCTAATTGTGAAATTTGCTTCTTTTCTCATACACAGTCTTTCATTCAAAAGAACCACTGTTTATTGTGGAGCTATTATTCTACATCCTAAAAACCCAAAGGATGCTGCCCTCATGGAGCTTACAGTCTAGTAGGGAAGACATAAAACTCAAGGCAAAAAAATAATAGTTATTTCACTTGGCATTAACAACCATAACAAAAAGCCTGAGATTTCAACTCTGTCACTCTAAAAATGCTATTTTAGAATGAGGTAGAAGATAGTGGGGGCAGGTTGGTTGGGGCTGAATTATGTCCCCAATCAAAAAAAGAGTCTCACTGAAGTCCTAACCAATGTGACCTAAACTCAGAATGTGACTGCATTTGGATCTTTGCAGAAGTGATTAAGCATAAAATGAGGTCATTAAAAATGGTCCATAACCCAAACATGACTAATATCCCGATAAGAAGAGGAAATCTGAACACAGGCCCGTACAAGGGAAGGCAATGTGAAGGATATGGAGAGAAGACAACCACCTACAAACCAAGGAGAGAGGCATGTAAGAGATCCTTTCCTCAGGGACCTAAGAAGAAACCATTCCTACTGACATCTTGACCTTGAACTTATAGAAATGTGAGAAAATTAAATTCTGTTGTTTAAGTCCCCAGACCGTCATATTATATGACAGCATCCCTAGAGATCTAATGCAGAGATAAACTCAAGAATTATATAAACCAGTGTTGATGGTAAGAAGAAATGAAAGGTGTCATAAAGGTATACATCAGTCTCAATGACTGATAGAAGTGAAAGGGGAAGAGAAGCAAGAGATGTAGGTTGACTTCAGTAATGGGTGTCATAGATTATAAAAATGGTCACTAATTCCCTTCTGTCACCTACCTTTCACCCCTCCACACACATGCATGTTTTGTGATGTGGCCATGTAGATCCTCCCACCAAGAGGTAGACTCCATTTCTCCACTCCTTGAATATGGACGAGCCTTGTGACTGATGATGATAGAGTCCCAAGCCAAGGCCTCACAGATCTTGCAACTTCCTCTCTTTCTCGCTCTTCCTGGAAATGCTATGATCACTTCTATGTGAATGAGCCTGGGCTAGCCTCCTGGATGATGGATATATGGTTCAGATATCCCTGTATCTCCAGTCAACAGCCAGTCATCTGCCAGAGAGTTGAGTGACACCAAATGCTGGTTGGTTACAGACATAAGTGAACCCAGAAGAATCCAGCAAAAGAACCATTTAATTGAGTCAATCCACATTCCTAACCCATAGAAATATGCACTCACAAGTGGTTGTTGACTTAAGACACAAAGTTTTGGAGTGATTAGATATATTGCAAAAGTTAACTGATATGCAGGGTGAGCATTGTCATCTTTTGCCGAGATAAGGAATTCAAGAGCAATGCAATATTTCTTGGACATATTGCGCCTGAAAATCAATTCGATTTGTCAAGTGTTCAGTGGTTAAATAGTTCTGGAGCTCAGGAGGAAGATGTTGCCTGGAAATACAAATCTGAAAGAAGTTGTGACTGATTTCCATGCATGGATAGAGTTCCAAGTGCAAAAATAGAGTTGGGGGAGGAAATTCAGGATGGGACCCCAAAAACAACATATTTAAAGGTCAGGCAAAGCAAGAGAGCCGCAGAGAGAGAAGAGGAAATGATGAAAGACAGGAAGATAACAGAAATCAAAGGAATTTCTTGATAGAGTCAGTCACAGACATGTCTAAAAAGATTGTTAAAGAATTAAGAGACGTTTCCAGCATTAAGGAATTATGAAATTATTGCCAAAAGAGTTTAAGCAAAGTGATGAAGGCTGAACCCTTACTAGAAGTCATTGAAAGTGAATGGGAGGGGTGGATTTAGAAACAAAAAAGTGCTTACAATTAATTCTCTTGCTGAGCTTGGCAGATAGGTCACCTGCTTTGAAATACTATCTGCTTCTTTGCTCCAGAAATATGAGCTATGGAGAGAAACCAACCTCACAGTCATGTGGATTTGTGCCATTAAAATGTGTAGTCCTCAACACCATCAGGTCTTTCATGTCATTCAACAAAGGGAAGGAGAAAGACAAGAGAAAGGCAAGAAACAGAGAAAGAGAAAGGCAAGGTTGATGGAGGAATTTTTCAAGATGGAAAAGACTTGGCTACACGTATTCCTAATGACATGGAATCAAGAAGCCATGAGTGATAAGGGTATGGACAAATGCTGCTGCCTCCCCCCAAAATGCATTTTCTTAGGAAGGATCAAGAGAAGTTATCATTAATGGAGCAGGGGTTCAAAGTCACTATTTACAAAGTCGTGGGGACATCAACTGAAAAAAGGAAGTAGGACAAGACAGAGAAATAAGAATGATTTTCATTGTGGAACTGAATCAGTCTTACTTTGAAGAGTTTTTATTTTCACTAATATTTCTAAGCTGTATCATAGCTGGGTCCAGAACAGACCAGCAAGAGTGATATATTCGTTTATTGCCAACATTCCTCTTCCCTGGGAATTATCTCAGGAATGATGAAAAGAGTCACTGCTTAGACCCCATGCTTATTTCTTGTTTAGAAGTTCAAGTAGTCCAATGAGTAGAACAAAAAAGATTTTTCTCTCTGGAGATCTCAACAGAGTCAGCAGGCATTTACAAAGCTAGGTCCTGAAAAAGAGAGAAAAAAAAAAAAAAAAAAACTTGTCTGTTAAGCAGAGTCAAATTCTTAAAATATGCTATTTACTTAGCTCATCGGACCCATTTTTCCTTTTAGCGACCCAAGGAATTTGCAAAACCTAAAGAGGAAAGATGGTCATCATTGTCGTGAGTAGGACCTTGGAACTGATATGGCCATTAAAAAGACTTATTTCGAAGTTTTCAAATGGACAAAGAAACTACTGTAATAGGATTCATTCTATAATAACCTCCACTTGATAGCTTGACTTGTAGCCGCTGGGAGTGTAAGTTGGTGCATCTTTTCTGAGAAACAATTTGCATAAAAGTCTTACATTTTTTATGCCCTTTAACCCAGCAGTTCTTCTATTGAGTATTATCCCAAAGAAATAATCATAGAGATGTACCAGGTCTAGTCATAATTGATGACTACCTAAATATCCAATGTTTAGGAGGACGGTTAAATAAACAATCCTGTAATCATATAATGGAAGACTAAAAGGGATACTGAGACATGAAATATTGCATTGCAAGTTGGTTATGATTCATTGGGCTAAAATCAGGTTATTAAAATATGTACATGTGCTACACACTTAAATATGAAATACGTAGGCAGAGAACAAAGAATGGAAAGATAGATGTTAAAATAGTATCTGTGATTATCTTTGGTGTTTGCATTATGTATGGTTGGAATTTTCCTCTTTCTTATGAACTTCTCTAAGAAAAATTTCCAAAACAAAAATGTATCACATCTGTAATAAGAAAAATTAATATGTTTTTATCACTTCCCTGCCCTGGGATATTGAAAAAGAATGGCCCAGAAAGTTAAGTTTAAATATATTTTTAAATTAAGCAGCCAAGTATCAAAGAAGAAACTATTCCTTCTACTTGAAAATGCGGAACAAAAAAGGTAGTCGTCCTAATTTTGAGGGGAAAACTCCCTTTTTAGCAAATGGCCTTTCAGAAAGGAACATCCCGCTCTTTCTCTGTTCTGACCCTTTCTGAATTAGGGACTGATATTTCTAAATTCCCAGAGTGAGTCAAAGTTTCTTTCTCTATTCAAATGATTCAGTGAAGATTTTTGTCAGCACCTATTTCATGCTCTGTGATGTATCTAATGTCATAAGTGGGTGCAAAAAATCAAATCCTGTTTTTAAAAAGGCATTTTTAAATTAACTAAGCAAAAAAAAATTTTAACTATTTGCTCTAAATACAATAGGCATAAAGGAACTAATCATAACGACAATCATTTAATCAGTGCTTAACATTCATGAACACTTCCTAAACACTGCACACATCCAAGTGTAAGAGGAGGCATTTTCCCCCAAATTCTCCAAAAAGGGGGACTAGCCAAGTATTTTCGGAGGATCTTAAATTACAGGACATTCACTAATTACTTTACTTAAACAGCTAAGTAATGCTTGAGGAAGGCTCATTAGCCTGAAATGACCTCAGTCAAAGCTTGTTTGGGATGCTTTGAGAGGTCACTGGCAGAATGGCAAAGAGAAGAGATTTAACCACAGACTCAGTCATTGTTACTGCAGTGAAGCCCCACAACACAAATGTTTAATATCATGGTCAACAAGCCCTTTAAAAATAACTACCGAAGTGAGCAGAATACATATTTATGTAACATTTCCTCTGATTCTGGGTCTGGCTCCAATCAATGTTACTCTAATCCCAAAATGGCTTCTCTTTTCAGAAGGCAAAGTCTCCTTCCAGCAAACGGATGACTAAGGGAGCACTTTACAGTTTACAAACACATGCCCCCAAATCTCACACATCGGTTTACGAGTACAGCCAAAGAATGAATAGGGACAAAGTTTTTAAAACCAGAACCAGTCTTTTATTTGAATACATGTATACAAAGAATCCATCCATTTATTTTTGCAGCTTATTCTCTTAGATTAGTTAATGAGGGTAAATGTTTTTTAAACTATTTCTAATGAAATGTTACTAGCAGGGTCAAAAAATCAGTTCCCAGAATCGGTTAGCAAAAAAAAAAAAATAACGAGCCTTTGATAAACATAAAGATGAGTCCACTTCCTTTTTACAAATTTTTTTTTTGGCTCTTTTCACAAAGCTCTCTAACCTTTTTAGTTTGACATTACACAAAGAAAGAAGCAAAGGATTTCATCAGCACTGCTGTACAGGACTCAGACTCGTCTCCAACTTCAGATGCCACTTTACTGTATAGCTGAGATGCCTAATTTCAACCAGAAAGAGTTGGGTAACCTACTAAAGTCAATAAAATCCAAAATAAAATGTGATGTTTCAATTTACTAATTAAACTGTTCTCTTGACACTGTCAACAGAGCAGACTTTAAATGACGTCAAGATCATAACTTCCAACAAAGTTTGAAAGCGTTCTTGTTTGATGTGTCAGACAGAACCAGGTGGAACGCAGGTCTCCCCTCTAGATTATTAATTCGCAGGACCTACATCTGCTAGCTCTTTCCCTTTGCTAAGTAAGAGAGAAGGAGGGGACACTGGTGGGGGAATGAATAACAATGGGAGGACCATGGACTCACCCTGGGATGTCCCTACTTATCAGTCTCCAAAGGTGAAAAAAGGAGCAGAGCAGACCTAGGCCCACACTTGTTCTTCTCGGTGTGTACAGTCTTTTGTTTTCTTTCTTCACAGAGTTAACAGGAGATGAGGAGACAATGATGACAGAGGTGGAGAATGAGAAGAAAAGATAGATATATGGATATAAACACAAAAGGACATACAAATCATATGCATATACATACATGGATGTGTACACGTGTATGTGACATGTGTGCATGTGTATGTATGTATAGGTGTATATATGTATGTTATGTATGTATGCATATGTATATGATATATTATATGTGTTATAGTATATGTATAGTATGTGTATATGGTACATAAGTGTATATATGTATGCATGTGATGTGTTTATGTGTATGATATATGTGTATATATCTATGTGTGCGTGTATATATGTGCTATGTATGTATTTGTACGTGTATTATACATGCATTATATGTATATGATGTGTGTGTGCAATTACATAGCTCTCCCAAGTTAGAGCTCCTTGAGGTGGTCTCAATAAATCAGTTGAATGAAAAAAACTGACAGAAATTTTACAGGGACAATGCTTTACAAGACTTGAAAAATTCTTTGCCTTCCTTCTGCCCCATTCTCTGTCCTTGTTCTCTCTCCTGCCCAAATCCTTCCCCTTTCTCCATGCCCAAATCAAATGTCACTGCCTTTTGAAAACCTCCTGTGATCCTTCCAGCCACAAGTAAACTCCCCCCTCATCCCAAGGACCAGAGCACTGTCCTCTGTGCCCTTCTCCATGCACTAACCGTCCTCCACCCTCCTCAGTCCCAAGGGGAGGCTCCCCTGCTGGCCCTCCCTGGACTGGAGGCAAGATACGCTCTTCACCTGAGTCTCCTCTCGCCCTTGGTCGGTTCATTCACCTGAGTGTGGCCCAGGCTGGAGGCTAAAGCCCGGGCTAGGGAGCCGGACAAAACAGACACAAACTCTGGTTGTGTCTTCCCAGCTGTGTCATCTTGGTTAAGTCCCTTCACCTGTCTGTGGCTTCGATCCCTCCTTGGTGATAGGCCACACTCATAATAGTGTCTGCCTCGCAGGGTTATTCTGAGGAATCGAGGGGCTAAGCCATATCAAGCATTTTAGGAGGGTTCTGGAATGTTATTGTAAGAGTTCAATACATGGATTTTATGACTATTGACTCAGTGTAATTTACTGAGACGCTACTATGTGGCAGGCACTCTGCTTGGCTGTCCTATCTATAGGCGCTCTATAAATATCTGAGGACTGACTGATAAGACGAACACTGACTCAGCCTTTTGTAAGTCGATAACAACGTTCTTTCCAGGTGCAAGTTCTCATTTAATGTTTACAACCATGGGAGGGGATGGAGTCATCATCTCAATCCTTTTATGCAGGAGCAAATGGAGTCCCTTCTGCTCTGAATTGCACTTGCAGATTTGATGGGTGAAAAGTCTCTGTGGTGTTCACCTCACAAGCCCTCCAACTTCGAGAGATTTTTTCCCTTGCCTCCTGCAGCTCCCTCGACTTCACACGAAGCATCTTTTTCAGCATCTGTTCAGCCTGACTCCTGTCATCAGATACATTCTTGTGTGTTTATAATGCATCACTGATTTGTTTCAGACTAAATCGTGGGGTCTAAAAATAAAGTGATGTTGAACATATTTCTTTGCATATTAACTTTAAAGAAATAGATTAATCTTTTAGAAATAATCAAAAATGAATGATCCACTCAGCAGGCAGCAGTTACCACCGCCCCCCCCAAAAAAAAAAAAAATGAAAATGAAACACCCTGATTCCCTCCCTCCTTCCTCCTTCCTCCTTTCTGAATGTGTTCATTGAAGTACAGGCTTCATAATTTTTCATTTTAAAAAATTAAGAGGTGTAGTGAGCAGAGGCTCAACCCGTCGTGTTTGTTCTTCCCTGGGGGCACTGAAATGAAGGGGGGCTACACTGGTTCTGGAAGTCAAAGTTCAGTTCCAAAACTGAAGAGAAGGAACAAAGAACAGTAAACAGACACAGGTGATGATAGAAACATTGTTTTCTGAAGTTCCAGCCACTGCCCCAAGATATCTGCGTTGTCAGTTGCCTGCGAGTAGGCAGCAGAAGGGAAACTGAGTCAAGGAGGGCGTGGTTCCTTCCTGCAAGGACCTTCCCAAGCAGTGTGGGAGGTGAAGCATACACGGAAGGCCCAGCACAAGAGAAAAAGAAAGGACCAGAGGCAGGAGAGTTACGTAAGAGGCAAAGAGAAGTTCCTTCTTGCCAAAGTGAAAATGACTGTCTCTTTGATAAATCGCTTTAAACGTTTCCCCCTTCAACTCAGACCCACACATCCCCGTGTTGACTATCGCTTCTCTTCTTTCTTGAGAACCTGAAAACACTCCATCATCCGCACTGAAGTGTTTCTCTTAAGCCCACAGCCAGACTTGGTGACATCATTTTATTCAATTTGCTGTTGTTTGGGTTTTTTGGGTTTTTTTTCCTATCACTCAGAAAGGAGTGCATACACACAAATAAACGCACATTCTGGTTGCAACGCTGAACAATGAGGCCATTTATAAAAGGCAGTCACTCCACCCACGTTTCACTTTGGTGGAGGGAGGACCTGGAGTCGACTGTGAGCAATTACCAAATTGTCAATGGAATTCAATAAATGTTGTTTAAAAAAAACTAATTATTTGTTACAATAACCAGCTACTACTGCCACTTTGTATTTGGAGGTTTGTAAACTACTTCCATTTGAAATGTAATTGATTCCATTTTTATCATTTGTTCAAGTTTATGTGGTTGTTCTCATCTGAGAGATGATAACATCTATTTTCAGCAAATTATACATTATAATTCCTCATTCAAAAGCTGTAACAGAAAACAAAATGCTAATTTACGCTGTAAACGAAACTACAGAATCATAATCATTCATTGTTAACATTAGGGACTAAACTGCTACTGGAAATAATAAATTGCAGAAAAATGTGGTAAGGGTTATTGGTGAGCGCTCTCTTTCTTTTTCCTTTTTTTTTTTTTCTTTTGCTTGGTGTGTTATACAACTAACATACTTTTTAATACTCTTTTTCAGGCAAGAGATTACGTGGATGTTTTGTCTTCTCCCAGATATAAGCCAGGCGCTTGCTTTTTGCCCCTTAGTATTTCCTGCAGTTGTGGATTTCAGAGCTACAAGAAGGCAATCCAAAGTGCACACTAAGGAGAGGTCGCACATTAGAACCACACACCTGCTTTTCCACGTGTCACTAAACTTCCAAACCCACATGTCCCTCTAGTGAGCTATCACCCCCAGGCCCCGTCCCACCTACCAGCCAGTCTCTCTGGTACTAGGATCCCTCGGTAAACTATACCTTCAGATCAAGGCGTACCTTCCCCCAAGGCGAGCTTCCCCTCTGCATCAGGGAATACGTGAAACAAACAAACAGAACTCCAGTAACTGATTTTAATAATCAGGTCAATTCCTATGAACAACCAAAAAAAAAAAAAGCAGGGATCTGGGAGCCTCTTCTAGACACTCTTAAATCACTATCTTCTTCATATCATCTCATGCCATTTTCTCCTTTTCTTAAACATATAATTCAAAAGAAAGAAAGACTTAACTATCATTACGATATCCAAAATGTGAATTCTTTGAAGGAACCAAAAAGTCACACTGCCTTGGAGAGTAAATCACTTTTCTGCTGCCCTTTTATTTAATGCCAGCTGCTGTCCACCTTTCTTCTTCACTGGCAAAGTGTGAGCATTGATTTCCTATGGTCGCTCTGGAAGGAAGTTCTGCTTCCCTGATGATGACTACAAAGGCGAGGTGACCCCATTCTCATTCCAGTGCAAACCCCACACTTTCCTATTTCCGCTCAGGCCACGGGAACATGAAACCAGTGAGAAACTCTGCCCTCGTGGTAGAGACCGTCTTGCTGGAACTACTGACATTTCATGTTTTCCCTCCCCTTCTCACAACTGTATTTTGAAAGATCACAATACAAGGGATGTCCTGATGGACATAAATGCTAGGTGCATAACTCCGTACAGAAGACTCCTGCTAATGTGACTGTGATAGGAAAGGCAAATTTCAGACTACATGGCAACTGATAATGTAAACCCAAAATGATATGTTTTTTTTTAATCAAATAAGAGTGCGCTTATGCCTTAAATATATATATATATATATATATATATATATATATATATATATATTTCTTTCTCCTAGGTAGGTAGAAAAGGAAAAGAAACGTGTAATATCATGTTAGCAATGTAAAATATTATGGCCTTCAGCATTCATATGAACCCTATCCCTGTCATTTATGACAGGGTTTAGATATGTATACATACATATATACATATGTATACCTATATATACATGTGATAGGATTTTGATGCATCTGAATGATTATTCTATTCAAATATCTTAAAATCACATTTCTTCCATGGAGTGTTATTTTATTGATACTCACACACACTTGGAATGAACCCTCCACTAAATCATAAGTATCTGATGTCGGAAACTGGCAATCTGAAGACCCTGTCTCCCTCTCAAACTGGATCAAGCATTCAAGTCAAAAGAATAGCAAACTAAGCATTTAGTTCATCACCAGAAAAAAAAAGGAAAGCATCAGGTATGCCCTGGTGGCTCAGGTGTTAAGTCTGTGACTGCATAATTCACATAAAACCCAAGGACCCAGGTTTGAGGGGGGTAGGGGGGTGGCAAAAATCTACTAAATAAATCGAATAAATGTTTCTTCCTCCCTTCCTCCTCTCTCCCTACCTGCCTGGCTGCCTACTTGCCTTCATTCCTGCCTGTTTCTTTCTTCTTAAAAAAAAAAAAAAAAAAAAATGCAGCAAGTTATGGTTGATTTTGCCAACACTTCACCTCATTCGCCAAAGAGAATTGTATCTGGTGATATAAATATTCAGAAACAAAATGGACAAATGAATGAAGGAGATTCTCCCTATTTTATGAAACTGGCAAGAATGATACCAACACAAACTTGCTAGAAATACACATGCGGCCCAGGATGCCTTTCCATTGCAGATGAGAGTAAGTAGTGTACGGAGAGTAAAGCAGGCTGGCACCTGCACTCTGAAATTAAATGCCTGGAGGCTCTCCCAGTCTGGCCCCTCCTAGCACTGAGACTCTAGGTGAGGAACTTCAACTCTTGGTGCCTTATTTTCTTCACCTATAAAATAGGAATAATAATAAAAGCACCTCCTTCCTAGGCTGTCATAGTCAAATGAGTCAAATGCATATAATGTGTTTAGAAGAACATGAACACATGCTAGCTTGTGTCACTGCTCTTTGGTTCCCAAGCTTTAGATTCAGAAAAATTTACCAAAGGAAGCCAATAATATATTCAAGCCCATGCCCTAAGGAAGCTGGGCTTACAGGAAGACGCATAGCAATAGCCTACGTAATAAAGTCGCTTTTTTACTTTTCTCTGTATCTAGGAGAAACTCTGCATTTAAAAAAACAACAGCAAAAGAACTGCAGTTAGGTGAGCTGACTTTATAGGTGGATATATTTCATGTAAATAGATAGAAATGGCCCTAAAGACTTATTCATGCCTATGTCATCAGAAAAATGAAAGTGATTCAAATGTATAGAAGCTCAGGTTCTATTTTTTAAACTTTAAGATACTGGCTTTCTAACCACTTTGAAAATGAAGAACATTCCCAAGTTTTGGCTCATCCCTGTGGATTCAAATAATTACTACTTTAAACTTTATGAAATATCCAGCAAAGAAGAGCAAAAATCTCGAATTCTTTACAGCACTCAAACGGAAAAGAGCGTTCCTCAGTGGGCTGCTGGGGTTATCCAGATTCAGGGAAGTGGTGCCAAGTCAAAAATAAATAAATAAAATTGGGCGTCAGCACAAGCCTTCAACAACTTACTCACGTCCAGTAAGGATTCTGCATTGAAACTTCTACCCTGCTTGAAAAGATAGAACGTGTACAAAGAATTACAGGTGCTGGCTCACAAAAGACCAGGGGTAATTCAGAACAGCCCCTCTGCCTACTCTGAGAAGGTAAGAGTGTGTCTTTATAAGGATGTTAGTTTATATTTGCAGCCAGGAAATTTTGATGAGTGGCAGAGGCTGGCGTGGGGTGGGGGGAGAAAGGAAAATAAAACACGTAACCAAGTCTGGTGGGAACATCTTTCTTTCACAAAGTCAGGTGAATCTATCCAGTAACCAAAGAACTGCTCCATCAGTGAACAAAGTCAGCGGTCTGGCCTCCTGGACACCCAAGCAGTTGGCTAATTGGCTCCATTTTTCACTTTCAGCTGATTGATTCCATATCATACACACCTGCCTTGCTTTCACTTGGGCTCACATAGTGACAACTGGAAGGTGACCCAGGTCCAAACTGCAAGCAGCAATGGCCACTCCTCTGCCAGCTTCATGATGGAGACGGGAAGCTTAAACAACGACTGCGAGACTCCCAGGTTGAAAAGCACAACATAAGAGAACACTGGGTTTTGGAAGCTGGCGATACTGCCATCCTTAGGTGTGAAACTGTAAATTAAAGAATGGTCTGCTGTCTGCTGCACTGAGCCAAATCAGAGGCATTTCATGTGCACACTTTAATTGGGGTTTTCGTTCTAATTGAAGAAATAAATTCCACCTAAGCAGATGCTCTTCCCCCCCACCCCCATCCCATGCTCACTATGGCATGTTTTGCACACTGGGAAGTGGGCACAAAACATCTACAGCATGGTCTACTGAGATAGTAGATGGAATTTCTCAGTTTTCAAATGGTAACAGATGCAGTTTCGGCTCTCATACACATTGGGCTCGCTCCAAAAAAAAAAAAAAAGAAAGAAAGAAAAATTTCCCTCTCCCCCACTTTAATAATATCCCAGAATAACTAAAAACAAAAACAAAAAACAAAAACCTTCCGGACAACAATGATTTGTGCTCGGGCTTTTGTTTGGGGCTTTAGCTATGAATTCATCTCCCAGTTGCTCCAAGTTTCCAGATCTATATATACAGAACCCCCATCTTCATTCTTTTTTCACTTGCTTGTTTATAACCAGAGGTGTCATGATCATGTTTCTTGTGAAAATGAAAGTAATCAAAATGCCTTGTGATTCCAGGAAAAGAGTTTCTTAGGGAGACATGCCTGCCTGCTATTGATGTTGTAAAAAGGCTCCTTTTACATGGTATTAGCTGTTGAGAGCTCATCATATTGATCTAGAAATAAAAAGCTTGATTTTTTTTTTTTTTTTTAGTACAGTTAACCCTTATCTTCATAAGCACTTTATGACACTAGGAACGTTTTATTTTTAATTGAGGTAGAGTAAACAAATTATTTGAAGAGCGTCGCTATTTTTAGGGAATGGAGGAATTGTATGCTTTTGGGCAGCAATACGGGTTTAAAAAAAAAATCATAAATAAGTCTCACTCTTTCAAATTTGGCCTAGGCCTCCCCCTAGCAGCCCTGCCACCGGAGTCCAAGAGGAGATTTAAAGTGTTGCCTTTATTTTCTCCACTGCCCGTAGGAACAGTTAGGAGCCGGTTCTCTGTGCTTTGCCCGAGCTCCAGCGCTGCAAATGCAAACTGCAGCTCAGTAAGAACCTAGGTCCTTATGCACATATATTCTTCACGCCTGAAAACCGTGATGTGGCGGCACAACACCACTGGAAACCGCAAAGCCTGGGAAGATGCACAGTCTGGCTGCTTTTGTATCACCAGAGATTACAGCGTCCGCAGCACCTGAGGGCACCTTCCTCTAACGATGTACATCTCTCATTTGTTTCTGTACTTTATCTGAAAGTTCATACCGCACCACTGGAAGAAGAAATCAATATTTCAAATAATCTCCCTTTCCCCACCATACAATTCCACTGCACGAGGAGCACGCCACCCAATACCAGCCTGCGAGCTAAGCACCCTGCACCGAGCAGCACCAGCTGCTTTATCAGAAATTCTTCCGATTTCCTTAGCAACACGAGTCTCCCTTTCTAGAGGAATGCTCTTGCCTTTGGGGAAAATGCTTTTCCCAGCCAAGTTAAACTAACTTTACCCCGGGAGACGGATAGTTTTCCTCTTTTAAACGCCCACCCGCACCCACACACCCCCCTCCCCCCGCCCACGTACTCCCCTAGCTCTACACCAACCCTGCCCGGCGCCCCTCCCTCTCGCCCACCTCCTTTGGTCTTTGCACGTGATTGCCTGTCTTGCAAAATCCGGCCGCAGCCCTTCGCTTTTGCAAAGCTCGCAAACGACTAGTTTCCTATCACATTAACCATGTGGCCAAACGTCCCCTCGTTATAAAGCCGTATCACTGCGTGCTTCCTTCACCCGGGTCTCCCTTCTCTCTTCCTCGGGAGGGACACCGTGCCCGAGTTTCGCGGCCTGGAGAAGGTCGGAGGTACGCGCCTGGAAACTTCTCCTAACGCGGCTGACTCCAGGACTAGGGGGCGCGGCGCCGCCGAGGAATCCCGACTGCCGGCCGGGCTGGTGCGGGGTGCGGGGTTCAAGCCTTTCCAACCCATCTCGGTCCTCCAAGGCGAGCTCGGGTTGGGTTTCGAGTCATCGACAGTCACACACGCACACGCACACACTCGGGCGCGCGTACGCTCGCTCCTGGAGAGCTGGAGTTGGCCGAGCCAGAACGGTCGTTAGCGCTCCGCAATCCCGAGCGGGCGCGGGAAGTCGTGGGCAGGCCTGGGGACCGGCCCGACAGCGCCGGCTGGCTGGGAGAAAGCCCCTACGGCTGCCCGGGGGCACCGGGGCACCCTCCGAATCTCCCAACTCCGGCGCCGACCGGAGCACCCAGCAGCTCCTGCAACTTTCTACTCACAGCGGGGCCTCCCTTTCCCGGCTGCCAAGCCTGGGCCCCCACTTCTTGGCCGCCCTCCAGCTCCACTCGGAGCCCCGCGCCCCGCTAGGGGCCGGCGCGCTCCCCGCGAGGCGGCCCAGACGCCCCCGCCCGCGGCGGCGGCGGCGGCGGCCCCGCGGTCTGGTCGAAGCTCGCCGCCGTCTCCCGCTGCTGCTGCCGCGGCGGCAGGAGTCTCCCAGGCTGCCGGATCGCCCTTATGCATTATTCACTCGGACGGCCGCGGCGCTTTCTCGAGAGCCCGCGCCGGAGACGCGACGTCTTCTCTCGACAACTACTAGTTTGGCGATTTCAGTTTCTCGGGAGCGGGGTGCTGCGGGGGCGTGGAGCACATTGCTCGGCTGTTTGGCTTTGGGTGTTCGGCTCGTTCGCCGGGAGCTCGCTGGAGCGCGCTGCGCTCCGGGCCCGGGAGGGAGCGCGCCAGAGCCGGCGAGTGCGGCGGGCAGCCGGCGGGCAGCCGGAGAGCGGCCGAGGCGGGCGGGCTGGAGAACTGAAACGTCTCGGCGGCGGGACCAGCCCCGCAGAACCAGCTCTTTTCCTCGACACCCCCGCCTTCGCTGGCCCGCTCCCCCCGCAAGCGCTCCCCTGGGCCCGGGAATCCCTCACGCCCCGGACCGCCCACCGAGTTGCTGCTGTCTTTCACCATCGCTCCTTCACCTCGCCTCCAGCCCCAACTTTCCCCACGGCGGACACGCGCGCAGACGCGCGGACACGTACACACACACACACACACACACACACACACACACACACACACCCCTCCCTCGACTCCAGCTCCACTTCCCCTTGTAGTTTGGAGATGACAGATGCCTGTAGACTTTCCCCAAACAAGCGGTGGGGGCAGCAGACTACAACAGTTATTTAATTAAAAGGCATTTTTCCTCTCTTTCTCGCTCAGGTTCCCAGAATAGCTTTGGCACCCCTAGACCCTGAGCACACGCCAGCCTCTCCAGGTCACCAGTGGCCCGCTGACACCCATCTCCTTGCACGCCCCCCCTTCCGGCGTCTACCCCAGCGCCCCCCCCCACCCCCGCCCCGTCACACCGACATGCACACCTAGAGGCCGGCGGCGGGGAACGTCGAGGGCACGATGCAGCCGGACTGCATTGCACAGTCATCAAAGTTAAGTGTGTGTGTTTGTAGGGTGCCTGTGAGCGCCGGGGGAGGCGCAGGGTCACAGGCACCAGAGCGTCCCCTCCGCCCCCGTCCCCCTCCACGGGGTCAGGGGACGCCTCCACTTGAGATTGCAGCCATTTTAGGGAAAGACGTGGCCGGGGCCCGGGGGTAGTGGCGGAGGAACCGACGTCGCGGGGGACTCGCCGCTCCGCAGCCCCTCGGCACAACTGGAGGGCAGACCGGCGCCGAGCGCGCAGGGGCGCGGCGCCCGCGGCGACTTGGGGAAGGTTGCGCTCGAGTTCCCCGCTTTTGCCCGGAGTTGTTCGGGGTAACGTGCCGGCTCCAGCCTCTCTCGCGGGCTCCCGCGAAGCTGGGAGGTGATGGGGGGAAGTGTCGGTGGCAGACTGGGCACGGGAGGGACGCGACAGACCCTGGAGACTGGAGAGCTCGTGCAGGGGGAAGGGGGGACCTCCTTTCGCCGGTTGGCACTGACCCAGACAGTGCGACCCACTTGGCCCCCCAGCCTCCCCACCCCCTCCCGAGCCTCTGGCTCCCCGCCGAGTGCCAAGTGAGCGCGCGGCGGGGGGCCCGGGGCGCGACGCCGCCCGGCACCAAGCCTACCCTTACCTGGTTGGAAGGGGTTTCCCAGGAGGAGCCGTAGTTGTAAAAGAAGGACGAGACGGTGCCTTCCGACAGCCCGCAGCCCGCCATGCTCTGGATGCAAATAAAATGAGGAGGAAAAAAAAAAAAGCACACACACAAAAGCAACCCCCAGATTTTTTAAATCAAATTAAACCAATAAGCAAAGAAGAAATTCTCTCGAAAATAAAGGAAAGGAGGGGGAAGGGAACGGCCAGAGGAACGAAAACTCTCGGCGATGCTCCCTCTCCGGGCGAGGAGGGATGCTCGGGCTGCCGCCGCCGCCGCCGCCGCCTTCTCGAGACGGTACCTAGAGAGGTTCGTCCTGACTTGGGCAGCCGCCGCCGCCGCCGCCTGTGCCGGCTGCGTGTGTGCGCGCGTGTGTGCGTGTGCGTGTGTGTGGTGTGTGCGCGCAGAGCGAGAGACCGCAGGGGAAGCGAGAGGACGAGAGAATGAGCGAGCCGGGATGGAGGGCGCAGAGGCAGAGCGGGCGTGTGCGCGCGGGGGTGCGTGCGTGTGTGTGCGCGTGTGTGTGCGCGCGTGTGGCTGGGTGTGCGTCTGTTTGGGGAGCTCACCGGAGAGCCGGGGCCGTCACGTGGGCGCGCTGACTCCGCCGGCTGCCGGGGACAGCCTGTACTACAGCCCCGGCCACTAAATCAGCCCGCGCCGCCAGACCTTTGCAAACCGCCCCGCCACCCCCGCCCCGCCACGCCACCTCCCCGCCCCCGGGCTGGCCGCCCTCCCTGCCGGGCCGGGTGTGCGTGCCCCGGGACGGCAGGGGGCGCGGGGGCGCGGGGGCGCTCGCCGGCAGGTGGGTGGGTGGAAAGGAGCCGCCCCCAGCCCGGGAAGTGCAAAGAAAAATGCCCGAGGAGACGCACTTGTGCCCCGCTGCACCCCGCACCCTCCTGGCAAGCCTGCTTCCCATCCTCTGAAGATTTTCTTTAATTCCTAAAATTGCTTTCCCATGCAGAGACCCCTGTTCCAGCCATGGGGGAATGATTTTCACACAGTTGTCTATCTCGATTTTCTTTATTTCCCGGTGCCCCTGTCCCCCCGCGCGCCCGCGCACACACGCAGGGACACACACACACTCGTGGCCGCCTCCTCCATCCCAAATGCAAACCCACTTCCTTTAGCCGGTTGCTGTAGTTAGGCTAAGTCAATGCTACATCAAACTATGCTAGGCTGAGAGAACTGGAAAGTGGATTTAGGGGACAATACTGCCCCAGCAGGAAGAAAGGTTCTAGTTTGGCATTCTGTTGATTTAACAGTTTAAAACGAAAAAGGATTTTGTAGCTGCACTAACACAGGTCCCTAGAGTTACAGTTCTCTAAATGGAGCTGCTCTCTTACCTCTATTGTATGTTGTAAAAATGTAAACGGATATTATCCCCACCCCGTGATATTTTAACACCAAAGCTTTCTGTCTTAATAGAGTATCTGAAAGTTGTTTTGTTGGGTTTTTTTTTTTTTTTTCTCTGCAAAAAGCTATTCCTTACCTGTCCCTCTAACTCTTTCTGTAGATATTTATAGGAAGTCAAATTCAAATAAAAATTGGTGTATCTGTGTAAGATGCTGTTAGAAGTATATGAATCCTCCCAGGAAAACTTGGAGCAACCTGTTATAGGCTATTTATATTGTTTTCTTTCTAAATCCTTTTACCAAACACTGCTCACTTTCATTCCAACCAATTGTGTTTTTCCAAGAGTTCACACTTCCTCTTGTAAATTCCCCACGTGAGGTCGAAATCCTCTGTGAAATAAACATTTCCACAGCAACCCAGTGATGTCACAAACACCGGCTCATCATTTCAGAGGGCAAATAAAACAGGAGAAACAGCTCTCTAGCAAGACAGCTTCTGTTTTCTTGCAAATGGCAATCCTCCTAGCAGAGATTCGGAAAACATATTAGATTTCTGGCTAAGTACCTGTTTTCTTTTTCGGAGATTGACTTATTTTTCAAAGCTCTGTCAAATAATCTTCCTAAAAAAAAATAGGTCACCATCCTCTTCTGGATTCAGGAAGGGTGGTATTTCAAATCAGTGGCCCTTCACCACACTGGCCACTATAGATTTTCATAAAAAGGAAATGGATATTTTATCTAAAAAATGATGTCAGAAAAGAACATTGAGAGATGAAATTTAATGTACTAACTTCAGATCCAAATAATGCTGACTGACCAGCTTCAAAAATACAATAGTTTTTAAGAAGTATTAGACCCACAGAAATGCTATTCAATTCTCAAAATTAGTGCTGATCTCACCAACATTCCATAGAGGGGCTTCTCCTCCATCTATTGTTTCCTCTGTCTCTAGGCTGGGAGGGAGAGGAAGGCATTCTTCATGCTGTCCTGTCCCCATGTTAACCTCCCTCCAGTCCCCACTCCCATCAACATTGAAGGTAAAGGGACTGGAAAAAGGAAAATGAGGCCCTGCACCTTGAGTTTCTTAGGCTTCCTGTCTGAATAAAATCCTTTAGATAATATTTATACAGAGCATTATAGAAATTTGTTTGTCAAGTGCTTTTCATAGAGATTTGAGCGCAAATTGATGCTCTGTTCCTGCAGTCATTTCTTCCCTTCCTAATTCCAGCTCAGGTCCCATTTCCTCCCCAGGGAAGGTCACTTCTGTCTCTGTTGGCCACTTTTCTCTTGGTTGACTGAATAGTTTTATTGCTCACAGCAAATTCTGGACATATCGGAATTGTCTCCCCATTTCACAGATCCGTGGAAATGGGTTCAGAGATGTTAACAAGCCTGGCCAAGGGCACCCACCATCAAACTCATAGGAATGGAGCACAGACTGTGTGACCCACCCACCCCCCAGTCTCTCATCCAGACCTAACTGAGCCTGTTGTAGCAAAGCTCTGTGACTGTTTCACTTGTCTCCCCAAGAACAGAGTTGGTGGTTCCACCCTCTCACTGACCAAACTGGGGATCGGTGTATATTTGTCAGATAAGCTTCTTTAAAATCTGATTGCCTTTTTAACTCACCCTGCTAGGAGACTCATCATCATTTTAATTGACTAAAGAGGAACAGAGACTCAAGAAAAGACTCCAGACTCCCCATCCTACCCACAGCTAGGAAGTGGTAGTGTGGGCTCATGCCCTCTCTTTCCCTGAAAGTCAGCCTTTTCATCACCAAACACAGAGGAAAATGGGTACATGTGTCCACCCAGGGCCTGCAGAGGCGTTCAGGGAAGGAGAGGCAGGAGCAGATGAAAAGATTCTGCCTTCTGAGCAACAAACATTTATTTGTCTAAATGAAGTCTGGCCTCCAGCCACAAACATTTGGCTCCCCTCAGATCTCTAGCTCCTCCTTTTGCAAACAGGGAAGGCCCAAAGCGAAGCACCTGGATAGACTTCTGATAAAAATGCACCCCTCTTTGCCCAGCTAGCCCCTCTCCAGAGGCAGCCCCGCCACCCCAAAAGAATTCTTCCTGGGCAGGTTTGCTCACCGGGCATTAGCTCAGTAACATGGAGGTTTGTTTGCTAGTTCCCAACAACATAAAAACAAACCACCCCCTCTACCCCCAGTGGGGCCCTGGAGCAGATGGAGACCGCCCCTTGGGAAGCAGAGGGAGCTGCAAGCTCATTGAGAAAAGATCACCCAGCCACCTTGCCAGCTCCTTGCTGAGCCATATTCAGAGGTCTGAAGACAGAAACCGCAAACCAAAAGCTTTTGATTTCCAAATCCACAGTGGTTGGTTTTCTCAAGACAAACCAAACTTTCTTCTGCATGCATGCCTCTGCTATTGCCAAGTCACTATTTGTCATCCTGAAAATGTGCAATTTGTTGAGTTGACACCATTCTATTAACGAAAAAATTCATCTTTATTCATAAATACTTTCCCCCCAAGAAATAAGTTTGCATTCGTCTCATATTGGAAATTGGTTAATAGTCCAGATGATGCTGGGGTGTTTTCCTTGTTTATAAATGAGGTGCATTAACACACTCATACCACTAGGGTATCATTTAGTGATTGGCTGCTCCTCTCTGCAGATGCGAGAGGCCAAATTGTTGTGGATGCCGGTAAAAAATGATCATTTTGGCTAAAACTGCAGATGGGAAGCAGATGTAATATACAGAGGAAGTAGATTTCATCCAGCCTCCTTCCTTTATTAAAATAAAGTCTGCTAATTAGTCTTCTTTTAAAAAGCCCCTCTGAAGGCAAATGTTCATTCTAGACAATGTGAAAACCAGTATTCCTCCTGCCTTCAAGAAGTTTACAGTCTCAACAAATACTGTTCCACCTAGCCTGTTTTTAGTGGGCTGTTTTTCTTTGTTATTGTTTAAAAATATACATCCCTTTCATCAACATTCTAATTACCCCGAAGGAAAGATTAAAATTAGGAAGTGAGACAAGGAGAAGTTGGGAGGACAAAAGAATGGTATCAAGAAAGAGGAAAATGCCCTGGGGAGACACCTGAAAGACAAAGGCAGGAAGGACACAGGGGTCAATGTACAAAGAAACTCAGGCCAAAAATCAACCTCAAAATAACGAGCATTTACTGAGTGCTTCGGATAGGCCAGGAATGATGCACAAGACAATCTTTCTCATGTTGGTTTTCTCTGAGACACAGTCTGGAAGGCAAGCTGCCTGGGAAGAAGAGACTTAGGTAGGGCAGTTGGGGGCTTGAGGAGAAGTGGAGGGCACATTGCAGGGTGCAGCTGTGGGTAAGGAGAGCTTCCTCTTGCTGGGAACCTCTGGAGGTCAGTGGAGATGCATACTTCAGAGTTACCCCACTTGAGAGAGGGCTGGGGTGTGACTCCTTCAACCCCTCAGCGGAAGGCTTCTTCCACATTTGTTAACTCCCCAGGACTCCTGACCTGTGACAAGCATGGACCATTGGAGTCGCAGCCAGAGAGAGCCCGCAGGTCAAGGGATAAAAACTTCATATTAGATACTGAGTCCTTGTCATTGCAAATGGTACAGGTTAGGGGAGATGGGTGGGGGAACAAGAGCATCTGTTACCCAAACATGAACTCATTTCATTTTACAAAACCTTGTGAAGTGAGAACTATTACATTTCCATTTTTTTTCCCAAGAGAACACAGTCTAGGAGAGTAAGAAGTGGCATCTGTTGTTTTTACCCAGTTAGTATCAGTTCCCTCTTCTGGTAACAGCCCCCTGCTTTTTCTTTGAGAAACATTCCCTCCCCCATCTCAGGGATCTGACCTAAGTTTCTCACTCTAGTGACTCAAGGTCCTTAAGCACAGGTGACCCAGGGCGACCTGATAAGAGCTCTACCTCAGATTTTCACTGGATCCGCGGAGTGAGAGGTGCACTCGGTCTGTGGGAGAGCAAATCTGGAACGATATATGCCTGGAGCTCTTCCAGGCCATGTTACTCCCACGAGAAGGAACCCAACTGCTTGAGAAGGAAGCCAGCCCAGAGGAAAGCCAGCCTGAAAGGAAGCACCACAGATTCCTAACTTACATCTCTGAGCGACTGGATCTAGCCCAACCTGAAGCTGGGCCCTCCCTGAACTTTCCAAGTGCAAAAGCCAATAAACTCCTCTTTAATAATGAGCCAGCCTGAACTTAATTCGTAGAAGTGAAGCCCCTTGGCCAAGATCACACATGTAATGAGTGTGGAAGTCAGGTTCAAACCCAGCTAGCCCTAACTTCATATGGCGCTGTGACCCATGCTCTTACCCGTCCTACCCTCCCGACGCAGTTGGCATCCACCACAGAAGAGGGGCTCAGAGCCCCGTGACCCTTCTCACTGCTTGGCCCTGGAGTCTGTTTTCTTCCAGAAGCAGCTGCCAGTTTATTTAAGACGATGATGGTCCAGGGTGCATCTTGGCTTCATTTGAATTGTTGGTTCCATCAGAGTATTGTAAGTGCAGCCATGTCTTAATAATTGTCACTTGAAGAAAGGCTAGTGTGGAAGTGACAGAAAGTTCAAAACATTTATGAAATGAAGGCCTTCTGTTCTTGACTTTTTCTTATGAACTAATAAGGAAATATTTACAGACAACCTCTGCTTTAGTCAGGACTCGGTCGCCAGTGACAAAAAGTCCACTTGTTGGCTGAAACGAAAAAGAGAGAAGATGGATAGGTGATGAAGAAAGGAAGGAGGGAGAGGGAGGGAGGGAGGCTGGGAGGAAGGAAAGGAGGGAGAGAGGGAGGGATTTACTGACTCACCTAACTGAAGAAACTGCACATTTCTTGGTTTGGCTTGCCTTAGGCTGACTTCATTCTCAGTACTGCCTAGAGTCTCCTACAGCACCTGGCCACCTCTTCCTTACTACCAGTGACCCTGACCCAGAGTAACTAGTTACAGCTCTCTTCCACAGTTGCCACAAAAACCTGGAGATGTCAAATCATTGATGCTGACTGGGTCATGTGCTCATCTTTACATGAATTACGGTAGCCCGAGATTGGCCCGGCTTGAGTTACAGACCTGTCCTGGGCTTTGTTGGCAGAGTTCACACCAGAAAGCATCTGAACTGAGACTGGAGAAGAGGCAACTCCCCAGAGGAAAACTGGGTAAAATAATCAAGTAATGTCCTATTTCTGGAAGAATGATGATTGACTGTCAAGTAAGCCAAAATGGCAGTCATCCACATCAGTACTGTGGTTGGCATTAAGGGGTCACATAAACTCTTCCCTGTCTTCAAGGAGCTCATACTAAGATGGGAGAGGGAGAGAGAGAGACATGATAGATTAGATAGTGATAGATACATATATACATACATGATAGAAAATAGATTAGATAGATACATAGACACACAGAGACAGACAGACAAATATATATAGACAGAGATGGATGCGTAGTGATAAAGGTAAGTGATAAAGACAGAAATAGATGATGGATTGATAGAGATAGGTGATAGATACAGATAGAGACTAGACAAGTAGATATAGACAGACAGAAAGAAGAGAAAAAGAAAGAAAGGTCACACTGCATTTAGAACAACGAAGAAAATAGTTAATTGCCGGTTCTTATTTTCAGGCCACAGAATTCACCTCCACATTTTAAGCAGATAGTTTAAGGTTACTTAGGTGATTCCCGTGAGGGCCAGAACTGCGTTTGAATGCTACAAATAGGAACAAAGTAGCCAGAAAAAGAAGCTCTGCGACATTAGGGACTGGACAGCAGAAACCTGACCACCCACTGTGCCAGAAAAGCAAGAAGGCTCTGACGTGACCCCAGCTGGGCCAGACAGCACTTAGCAGCCACCATGCATTGCTCCCTTCAGCCTGGCCCGTCAGCCTCCAGTAGGTGTGATGTCTGGGGGCACCTTGGTGGCATGCAGGACCTTACCTGCAAAGGAGTCTGGGAAATGCAGTTTTCGGCTTTCTGAGCTCTCACACCCAAAGGTTCGTTGGAAAGTATGGCAATGGCTACTGACTTCATTTACAACAGGCGCCACGGAGCTACAGAGCAGATTCCCGCAGATCAGTGGGAGAGGAAAGGATACAAGCCCGGCTCAAGAACTAATCACTTGTCACAGTGGTTTTGCTGACTTGGCTCTGACATTTAGCTGAAAAACAAAAGAGGCTGTAGATGCTGGGGGGCAAGATGTCCCTAGAAGCCCAGACGCCTCAGAATGCAGCTGGACCATACTGGGACAGCCTCGGTGCCCTGTGAAGACAGGCGATGGGGCGCTCTGCGTCTATGGCAGGCACTCAGGAGCAAGTCTAGACCATGCTGTGAGATCAGTCCGGACGCCTGCCTGCTCCGGACACCGGGACCAGTGACGTTCCCTTGAACACTCTCCCTCACCCTGGGCCAGACCACTGTCCTCTCTTGCCAGGACTCATGGTAGATTCCTGATAGACCTCTTTGCAGCTACTCTTGTCGTCCATGAACCATTTCCCACCCTGCAACTAGAATTCTCTTCATAGAACGCTCATCTCATCATGGTTTCCCTCGTTCTTTGTATAAAACTCAGATCCTTACAATGACCCCTTCCAATTCCTCCAGTCACGTTGGCCACCCTCCCAGCCCGCAGTCTGGAATAAACTTCTGTGATTCCACATGGCCTGGGAAGCCGCAGGGCCCCGGTGGATTCCCAGCACCTGCTGCCTCGCCAGGAGCAGCCCTCCGCTGGCTGCCCTCTAGGTTTGTGACACCCCAGTGCTGCCTTCAAGCTCCGGTGCCCCAGCCTAGGCTTCTTCCGCATCAGATCACCCTTATTGCCCCTGAGCCCCTTCCTGCAGGGGCAAAGACCTCAATCTAGCCTGTAGCCCCCTTCGGTGGGTCACCTTGTTACAGTCCCAGGTGTCTCTCCTCGGCCAGCTCCTGTGGTCCATTCTCTATGAGCTGGTAACTTTCCCGCCTAGCGCAGGACCTGCTCGATGAAAGTTAACTGAACAAGGCATAATAAACTTAAAAAGAAAAAAAAAAAGCAATCCCCCTACAGAAAGCAGCAATAAAGAAAATGTGTTCTACTACCACCTTGAGACCTCAATTAATGTGCTCTTCTCCTCCTGAATCCTTGCTTCCAAACAAACAGAACCTGACAGCCCGAATTAAATCATTTATCTTTCTACTTCTCTGCCTTGGCTCTCACGCCGGTGAGAGAGCCCTGATATTTCATAAGAAATTGACAAAAGCCAAAGCGAAGACCCCCGTGCCTTGACTTTATCTGGTCGTGGGACCCAGGGGTCCACACAGGCAGGAGAATTGTTCATTTCCCATCCTTCCTTCCACCTGGCAGAATTTAATGCTGGATTACCATATTCGATCATTTTGTTTTCTCACAGAAACCCTTAAAGCACGTGCATGTGTGTGTGCATGTGTGTGTGTGCATGTGTGCACGCCCACACCAGTGGCACTGTTCTGCCCCACACATGGTTACACACGGTTATACTTCCACGGTGCAAACAGCCTTAGCAGAGAAAAGCACGATCTGAAACACAGAAACCTTCTCTGTTATGTTCCAGTACTTTCTTACACATTGCAATGCCTTTTCAGTGAGAGTGACCTATGAGTTTCCAACCAGGAGTCACTGAGGAAACCAAAGACCATTTCCACGCCGCCCTGTATAATTAAATACCAAGATGAAGTTTTCTCTGGTTCTGCTTGCAGAGCCAAACAACGCTTGTTTGCATTCATCAACATATATAAACAGCCACAGGCCGGGATAATTTACCTTTGCTGTTCTCTCACTAGGCCCTTAAATCAGGGCACCCTGAATCACATTTAAGCATATCAGGAGGGCCTCTGGTTAGGAAGCCTGCAGTATTTATTCTTCTTCAAATAAAAACATATCCTATTTACAGCCCACTGTTTAGAAAGGGATAACCCGGATCTAGAGACTCCATCAATAATCTCATCAGTGCTGTGGCTTCAGATGTCTTTCTTTCCTTCAAAACTTGGTCTCAGAATGGCTACATAGTCAGTGGTTTGGAGACCCCAGCGAGAAGTCCTGAGACAGCATCAGGCCAGGCAAGAGGGAGGCAAAGCAGTGAGGGAATCCCACCAGGGTGCTTGGAGGCGGCTCACTCCTATTTGCCCAGGCCTGACTGGGAGCCCACTCCTGACTAACTGGATGGACCCTCTTGGGCAAATGGCTTGACCTCTCTGGGCCTTGGAGTCCTCATATGCACAGCTGGGACAGGCGCACCTCTGACGCAATTCTGCCCAGAGGTTGGAGGGTCTTGCGCGGGAGGGGCTGAGTGCGTGCGATGTGGGCATTTGGTGAGTGCTTCTTACTGATACCTGATTCCAAAGCTTCCTGTCCCCAGAACACAAAGACAGTGACAGAATTGAGACCAGAGCTTCTCCCACTCACCCTGGTTGGGTGTCATACCTATTTTTCCGATCTTAGTATTTTTCCTATCAAGTGTATTTTCTTGGTTTTATTTTCTCATTGCACAAAGTGATATGTGCTTGCTGAAAGAAAGGGGAAAAAAGAAAGACGGTAGGAGGGAAGGAAAAAGGGAGGGAGGAACAAAATAAGAGGCTGGTGGCTGTGGTGTGGACCATGAAAAGCCCAGGGACCCAGTTTCTCAACCCAGGGCCAGGTTGAAAAGCCAGAATGAACAACAAATGGCTAAATATGCTTCCTCTCCTCTTCCTTCTGCCTGCCTGCCTTCTTTAAAAACTAAAAAGAGGCGCGCCGTGGTGGAGCAGTGAGTTAGTCAGCTGCCTTTGGCCAAGAGTATCCAAGGACCGGGTACCGGACCTGGGACCAGGATGAAAACCAAGGTGAACAACTGAATAAAATAAAGAACGCGCTTCTTCCTCCTCTCTTCCTGTCTGCCTGTCTCTGCTTACACTCATTCCTGCCTGCACCTTTCTTTTGAAAATAAAATAAAGAAAAATATATCTACCGGAGAACTCACATGATGTTTCATCTATGTATGTCCGGTCATATATGCACATCTATTTTCCATAAAGGAATTATTATCATTTCCTGTCACTTGACACATCCCTGTGAGGACAGCAGCAAAAAGAGGGATCTCAATGACAATGGCTTGGTCTTTCAGTCTCTTACTGTGTGTCAGAGGCCGCTCTCTAAATGCCTTAACTCATTCATTTCCAAATGACACTTTGGTGTGAACTTCTATCAGCTTCATTTTATTTATTTACTTATATATTTTTTAAAGGAAAGGTGTAGGCTGAAGAGAGAGGAGGAACAAGCATTTATTTTTTATTTTTTAGCTGTTCATCTTGGTTGTGCACCCGCCCCTCCCAACCTCGGGGTCTTGAACCTGGGTCCTTGGGATACATGTGGACCGTGTTCAGTGGCCTTATCCACAGGGCCACCAGGGTGCACCCAATGGGAGATGAGGGTACAGCAAACGCAATGACAAGGTCCTGTGACTAGTCGATGGGGAATGCAGGTTGGAGACCAGGCCACTTGGAAGCACAGCCGGGCCTTTGCTTTCTACGCTGCACATCCTTCAGGGCTTCAGTGCGACACACTGTTGGATCGCCTGTTTTCTCCCCACTTAGCATAACACAGGCATCTGTTTTTGCCATTGCATATTTTTATACAATATCATTTTTCAGTATCCTGCTGTCTATTTTTTTTTTTTTTTTTTTTTTAATTTTATTGAGTTGTAAACACTGGTGTTTCCCCCGGACTGGGGACTGGAACCCAGGGGTCTGTGGCCTGTGTCCCTTCAGAGGCGATTGACCAAACTGTTTCTCCACCAGGGCAGGCCCTGTTGTCTGTTGTCATCCCCATTTTCCCTTTGAGAGAAGTGAGGCATGGCTGCTCCATGAATTGGCCGACAGCAGTGGACTTGTCTGCGAGCCTGCCCACCCAGCAGCTCGCTCTCAGAAGCAGACATTGAGTGCCTACTGCATACAGGGCATCTGCTGGTCTTGGCAGAGAATGGAAGACCTAGGGTTTTCCTGTGCTGGAATTTGCTTACCGGTGAATCCAGTCATACATGAAACAGGTAAGCACATACACAAACAGGATGGTGTGGGATTTTGCGAAGAGCTGGAGAGACAGTTCTGCCCTGTGACGGGCGTGGCAGTGGTCGCTGAGGAAGGCTGACTGATAGGACTTGAAGGTACCCGAAGGCAGCAGGAGGGAACCACACAGGAATCGAGATCAGATTTGTTTGTCTCTCAACATCACACACAAACTAACGGTGAGCTTAGGGAGAAGAAACGTCATTTTCCTACAGATTTCCCCTCCAGATCAGGTGAGGAGTCGCACAGAGTGAATTTCGGGGCTCCGGGGCGGGAAGGGGGACCCTGGGTGTGGCCTTAGAGAATCCCAGTCCCCTTGTCTGCCGAGTGGGCTTGTGACACCTCCTTCAGGGCAGGGTTACTATGAGCACGGGGTGGAGTGGCCACGCCGAGCTGGGGCCCATGGAGGACACCGAACTCTTCGGTGCTGTCAACATCGACCTTCAGTGTTTGCTGAGCCTGGCATTTGAAGAGTCACATCGGGGCGATGAAGACAGTAATCGTCATCAATAATAGAACAAGGAGATTCCTGGGCACGCACGAACTATTTCTGCTCACTAGCTGCGTCTCCCTATGAGGGCAGCTCAGGGAAACCGTGGGCTTCTCCCAACTTCTGTTCGCTCCATTTTACAGATGAGAAGACTGAGGAGCCTGGTGGTTAAGAAGCTTGGCCAAGGCCACACCAACAGGCAGGCAGCCAGCTCTGGGCCGGATCCTCTCTGCATTCTCCTGCTCAGAACCCACTACCCATAGCGCTCTCTCCTGCTGCCCCCTCCCATAGCAGAGCCCAGTGACGTCACGCCTTCCGAGCAGTGCCCGTGTTTGGGGCTCCACACGCTCTGCATCCCCTGCCATGCCGCCTGCCACAGCTGTGATCTCACAGCTGTCCAAGCTGTCAGTGGCTTCCTGGAGGGTCAAGACTGGCTCAGACATCAGACACGTGGGACCGGAGTAGGCTCACCCTTCCAGCTGAGTGATGTGGGGCAAGTTCTCTAGCCTTCTCCAACCTCAGTTTCCTGATCTGAAACACAGGAGCATTGTGATAAGGACCTCACAGGATGCTGCTGCGGTGCCCGGGACAATACCCAGCAGACTGCGCGCTCACCTCGGCAGGGGCCAGGGGGCCCTGTCCCCACGTTGCAGCCTCCTCCAGGGCTCAGTGCCCACAGAGCAGACAAGTGCTCTAGAACTCAGAACTATTCTGATTGGCGTTTTCATTTTGCAAAAGGGTGGTGGGGGTGCCCCGTTAAGGTCGCCCAGCTGGTTAAGAGGCTGGGCTGAGAAACTGACCCCAAGATCTCTGCTCACACCCGCTTGGCCATTCTGTAGGCCTTCCCTTTCCATCTGCAGGGTAAACACACACGGCCCCAGGGGGGTCACAGACTAAGAGGAAGCACATCTCCTCACCCTTCCCTGTCCCTGTCCTGAGCGGCTGGAAACATAGAGGCAGCCAGGGGCTCAGGGCACCCCCGAGACGGGCCTCTCCTTTCCAGGCCACAGGTCTCCCAGCAGGTCCTGGCCTCCCGAGCCCAGAATGAGGAAGGGGACCTCCCATCTCTCAAACGTCCTGGTGTTTGTCACTTGTTCCTTCATTCCCACAGGGCGCTTACGTGTGGCCCTGGTCTAATGATTTCCTGTGAAAGCCCTGCCCAGGGTGTTTTCTTGTGTCTTCAGAGGAAGGAGGACCCAGCCAGACCGTCTCCACTCCCCTCCCTTCACCAGCTCAGACCAGACCAACCCCTCATTTTTTTTCTCTTGAATTTAAGAGCTTGCAGACACAGAGATCCTTTTAGCTTTTAACATATTTAATAATTTATTATTTATCTGATATTTTTGTAAATGTATTCCTCAGATGGTGTCTTCCCATCTCCAGTTTCCAATTTGCACCTACCTGACAGAGTTTATCTCACCACCCTTGATGCCCTCAGGCAGAGTTTCCTCTTAACACTTCTTTCTAGTCCTAATGAACTTCCATGCTTCATTTACTCAAGAAGACGCTCTCTTCCCTTTACATCTCCCTGCTCACAGGCAGACAAATCATACGTGTCACTAATGCAGTGTTGATGTTCCCTGTCCTGGTTCTTTTTTTTTTTTAAATATGTTTGCCCTTCAACCTGCTATTCACTAGTTTCTTCTTACTTGGAAAAACTGGCTCTTTTAAATTTCATCATTCAGCTTTTTTTCTCAGGGACTTTACTCTTTATTAAGAAGTCAAAACTGGCACAGCCTGGTGGAGTAGGGTTGGACATCGTCCACATACACCCCCAGGTCCCAGGTTCTTGCCCTGGGACTGTTGGGAACAACCAAGAGGAACAGTTAATAAAATTTAAAAAACAATTAAATGCTTCTCCTCTCTCTTCCTTCCTGTCTCTGCTCTCCTTCATTGCTGCTTGCACCTTCCCTTTAAAAGGGGAGGGAGGAGGAAAGAGAAAGAGGGGGAAGAGGAGGAAGGGGGAAGAGGAGGAAGAAGAGGAGGAGGAGGAAGAGGGAGGATAGAGGAAGAGGGGGAGGAGGG
>RJWH01005997.1:41904-63507 GCA_004363575.1 Solenodon paradoxus | reverse complement strand
AACAGACGCGCACGGGGCCACAAGAGGACCTGGGAACAGTCTGGGTCCTTTGCCTGTGGGCCCCGGCTACACTCTGAGGCGGGGTCAGGCCCTTCCTGGGCCTGGTCAGGCGTCTTCCGTCTTCCCCTCTCCCGCCTGTCCCGCAGGACCGCCCTGCTGGGCAGCGAGTCTGGTGGTGACAGAGCTGGTGACTAAGGAGCTGTCACAAGCTCGTTGTCATTTTCGCGGGTCGGATTGTCCTCGGGTTTGTGATGGGATGGCTGCTGGTGCCTCAGAAAGGCCCTGTCCCCGTGAGGTCGCACCTCCCTGTGGCCAGGAGCGCACTGCGGGTGCCGGGTGCCGGGTGGGGAGTCAGCGCCCCACCCTGGCACGGTCACTTCACGGCGGCAGATGCTGGTTGCACTGAAGACGTGCTCGTGTGTGCGCTGGAAAGAGAGGACATCAGAGAAGAAGATGGACAAGAGTCAATAGACTTCTCTATCTCCATCCACTGACATTCCTGTAGAAAGATTTCACTAGACGTTTCCGTAAGAAAACATATTTTACCCCCATCTTCAGTTTAATTCTGCGGTAGCATTTGCCTGCCACTCCCTGTTTGGGGGATAATTTTCGTGTTTTGCCTTTTCTGAGATGTGTGGAGCCTGATTTTTGTCAGTGATCTCTGTGTGGAGGGTCCATCTGCAGCACAGACTCACCTTTGCTGACCAACTGTGGTGCCCTGCATCTCAGGTTCCCAGAGCGAACCTTGTAATTAAAAAAAAAATGTTTCGGCTGTTAATTGCAGACTTTTCGGTCCTCAGGCCCCGGAGCGCGCTTCCCCCGCTGCTCTGACGGTCAGCGAGGACCTCCTGATGCAGAGGCGGCTGTGACCCTGGACGGGCGCTGTCCCCCGCCGCCCCGTGTGACTGCGTGTCGTCTGTCAGGCCACTTTGGACAGTGTTTTGACTCTGCTTTTCTCCAGCTTGCTGTCTGCCCCGAGCCTGGAGCCCTGTGTGTTTGCACAGCCGGGCGGCTCACCTGCTGGGCCGGGCTCCAGGCTGTCCCCTGGGTGGTGGCAGGTCCTGGGTCCATAGGGACAGAGACCTGTCACCAAAGTCGAATGAATCCGTCTTCACTCCTCGTTGGTCGTTTAAATTCATGTCACTTTCTGATTTCCTCGAGTTGGACTTTGGCTTCCTTACGTCCTTTTCTGGTGTCTCTCATTGCCTCTGACCCGTTTATCCAGCTCTTCCTCCACTTAGAGCCTCAGGAAGCCGAGGCCGTGCGTGACACACTAGCCTGGCTCGGCCCCGCCGCCTCCTCGTGCTCCGGATGATGACAGGCGTCCACTCTGGGCAGAACCACCTGACACATGTTATGTCACACGAGTGGAACTCGGGTGCCTGGCGCCGGCCACTGCGGAGCACGGGGTCTATGTCATCTCTGCCCGAATCCCTGGGCGGGACACTCCGTTCCAGACCCGAAGTCTGGTTGCTGCTGAGCTTCTGTGCTGTTTTGAAAGTTGAAAATGAGTAAAGCGTCGTACGTGGGGTCTCTCTACAGTGTCTGCAGCCTTACAAACTCAGAATTTTTTTATCACCCTGGCCGCGGGCCGAGACCCCGAGGCCATGGCTTTCGTGGCCAGAGCCACGGAGGGGCCGCCCTAGAGTTTTCCAGGCTCTCGTGTGCTCTGTCTGCTCTCCTGTCCTGGTGACTATTCCCAGAGCCCTGGTGACGGCCCTCCTGCTGCCTGGAGCTGTGTGCTCATCTCCCTGGGCCGGAGCTGCTCTTTCTTTCCCCGTCTTCCTCTTGGATCCGCCCTCATTTTGCTGGAGTCCGTGCCCGAGCAAATTCTTTTTTATTTGTTTCATTTTTTAAAGGAAAGGCACAGCAGGAATGAGGGCGAGCAGAGGCAGGCAGGGAGAGAGAGGAGGAAGCGCTTTGTTTATTTAGTTGTCGTCCTGATCGGACGCAGACCTGGGACCTGGGGAAGAGTGTGGACCCAGCCAGAGGTGGCCACCCCTGCTGCTTCTCCACCAGGGCGTCCCCTGAATCAGTCCTTAAGAAACCCTGCGGGAGACACAGTCTTCAAATCCTTTTCCACTTGAAAATGCTCCACAGCCTTTATTTTTGAGGGAAAAGCGCAGCAGGAACGAAGGTGAACAGTCAGGCAGGAAGGGAGAAGAGGAAGAAGAACTTTGCCTTTTGTTTTTATTCAGTTGTTCGCGCTGGTTGTTTCCCCAGGCCCGGGACGTGGACCCAGGCCTGTGCTGCTTGGGCGCCTTGGGAGGCGATGACCCAGCCTGCTCCACAGGGCACCTAACGGTCTTTTCGCTGTACTTTCACGCAGAAGAACTGTTTGCCGTTGGGGGACAATATAAGGCGGTCGTTTTCTGAAGGCTGTTTTTCATTCAGAAAGTCCTGCCTGCTGCCTCAGGCTCCTGGCCGTCCCGCTGGGTGGACAGACGAGACTCAGAGGCCGTCACCCCGCGCTGGCCGCCTCGCGGGTCCTCTGCCTGCCCCCGTGGTGGCCCGTGCGTGACGCCGGGCCCCGCAGGTGAAGCCAGTTTTTCGGTGGAAAATCAGACCACGAGTCAGGCTTCCTGTTTCCAGCCCTGAGTCGGCCGAGGGCTCTGCCTGGAGGACGGCCTGTGTCCAGGGCTGCAGAGTCGCTGCAGCTTTGGCTCGGCTGTCCCTGTGTGCGGGTGGCAGGGACGCAGGGAGCCGGGGCGCCTGCCGTTTGCTGTGGCCTGTGCGGTGTCCAGTCGAGCCTCGGGGTGCGGCCGCTTCGTGACCTGGGGGCTTTCACGCTGCTGTTCAGCCTCACCGCAGCGCCACAGGGACCCACAGACCCACGCGTGTTACCAGTGAGGAAAACGAGGCTCGTGGGGTGGAGTCAAGGGCCTGAGGTCAGCGGAGACGGGAGCGAACCCTGCATTGGCGAAGCCTGGCTCCCCCCGCATCCGGCCTGGGGCGGGATTCGCCTGTGATGGGGGCCGTGTGGCCAGGCAGCTCTGGAGGGTGGAGGGTCCGTGGCTTCGGGTGGTCCGGCGCCGTGTGGCTACTGGCGCGCAGAGCTGCAGGTGAGGTGAGGGTGCCAGGCGGGAGCGGGCAGCGTCTTGCTGGCTCCAGTCTGCCTTCCTGAGGCCTCCGCGTTCGGCCCGTCACTGTGCGCGGTGTGAGCCCCTGCGGAAAAGGAGCCCCTCTTCTCCATCCAGCGCCCATGGTTACATGTTATCCAGGGCACAGGGCTCCACAGGAGGCTTAAGGACAAGACGGCCTCGACCTCAGGTGCTAACCAGCCTCCAGTTTCACAGCCTCGGGCAGCAGCCCGGCCCCTCTTCCCCTGGAGCCCAGCATCACCAACTCGGCCTCTTAACCCTCCTGGCAAGTCCACATTCCGACCCTGAGGCAGTCAGACCCGCATCCCCGCCACCGTCAGCTGTCACTGTCTCTCCGCACGGGAGCGGACAAGCGGGGGTCCGAGGTTTTCTTCGGACGCGTGCACTGCCGGGTGAAGTCCCTCGTGGACCTGCTGTGCCAGAGGGGAGCCCGTTGTGCCTGCGCCTGGCGACGCTGAGGCTGCAGTCCCAACCGCCCATAGTGGGGAGGAAGACGGCGCCCAGAGGCGTCTGAGGGTGGATGGATGTGGAGCCTTCAGACAGGGAGAATGTGGGGGGGACAGAGGCCTTCCTGGAAAAAAAGACAGAACAAGAGTGCAGAGCTAGAAACGAGGGTGCATCTGAGGCTGAGAAGACCTGACCTGGGGTGACGGTGACGAGAAGAGAAGACCTGACCTGGGGTGACGGTGACAAGAAGATCTGACCTGGGGTGACGGTGACGAGAACACCTGACTTGGATGACGGTGATGAGAACAACTGACTTGGGGTGAAGGTGATGAGAAAACCTGACTTAGGGTGATGGTGACGAGAAGACCTGAGTTGGGGTGATGATGACGAGAAGACCTGACCTGGGGTGACGGTGACAGGAAGGCCTGACTTGGAGGACGGTGACGAGAAGACCTGACATGGGGTGACGGTGATGAGAAGACCTGAGTTGGGGTGACGGCGATGAGAAGATCTGACCTGGGGTGACAGTGACGAGAACACCTGACTTGGGGTGACGGTGATGAAAAAAACCTGACTTAGGGTGATGGTGACAAGAAGACCTGAGTTGGGGTGACGGTGATGAGAAGACCTGACTTGGATGACAGTGACGAGAACACCTAACTTGGGGTGAAGGTGGTGAGAAGACCTGACCTAAGGTGATGGTGACGAGAAGACCTGACCTGGGGTGACGGTGACGAGAAGACCTGACCTGGGCTGACGGTGACGAGAGGAGAAGACCTGACCTGGGGTGACGGAGACGAGAAGACCTGACTTGGGTTCAAAGACATGGGTGGCAGATGGATGACTGTGTCCCTCTGAGTCTTCAGACCCCCCCGAGGATGACGCGCTGACTCCCGTTAGCAGCTGCCAGCTTTCCTCTTCCCTTCATTTTGGGCTTTACCAGCCCCAGCTGCGCTGAGCAGAGCAGAGACCCACTGTCCAGGCTGCCCTCAGGCGGGACCGCTGTCCCTGGTGTGGGGACTGTCTGTCCAGGCTGCTGTGAGTGCGTCTGAGCTGACGGAGACCCAGCTGTCTGTCCGTCGCTGCCCGTTTGCCTGCTCTTTGCCTCCAGTGCTGTCGCCGGTTCACAGCAGCAGCTGCACTTGCTGTCCAGCCAGCGGCTCTGCGGCCACCCTTCCTTGGCCCCCGATGTCGCGTGTCACCGGTGTTTCTCATCTCTTACTTGTTCACCTGTCATCGCCTGTCCCTCCCGTCTCCTCCGGAGCAGGCGAGGTCGCAGAGGCCCGTGACGCCTGGGGCGCTTCGCCAGCCCATGACAAGCTGGACCCTGAGCCATGAGTGTGTGGACACCTCCGTGGCGAAACTGCACGCTGTGACGTTTCCCACCGACCGCGGGTTGCTTGTGGAACCGGTGGTGTGGCCACGCCAGACGGTGAGTCACATGGCCGTGCTGGCACCCGCCCTGCCCAGGACGCCTGCCCGTGTGCCGAGAGGAGGACGGGCTGCGGCCCTGCGCGCAGGGAGGCGGGACACTGCCCTCTTTGCTCCCGGATCCTGGTCACCTGGGGCCATTTTACCTCCACCCCTCCCGCGAGCCGTCCTTTCTGTCTCAGCAGCCGGTCAGTCAGTGTCGTGACTCGGTGTGAGCCGGACAGTGATCAAGATGGACGCCATCAGTACACGGTCACGTGGGCCCGGCGTGTCCGCTCCCAGCTGCATTGGGACCGTCACAGGCCTGCAGGTGCCACAGCTGTGTGGCCCCCGGAGGAAGTGATGCTCAGGACACTTGTTAGAGATCTGTGTCCTGTGCGGCGGCTTTTCCGAAATGTCTTTTTCACCCTCTGTCCTCGGAGAACGTTTCTGGGTCTTGATGGTCAAAGGCTGCGGCAGCCGCGCGGGGGTACTTTGTCTCAGGACGATAGACACGCTCATGAACCCCGCAGGCAGAACTGAAGGCAGGAGCGCGGTGCCAGCTGCCGTCACTGACCCCATGTCCCCTGTCCCGGGGCTGACCATGCACAGCGGACCGGCTCAGGTCACCAATGCTGCCTGGGCGAAGGTGGTCAGCTGATGCTGCCCCCGGGGAGTGGTGTGGGGACGGTCTCCCGGGAAGGTGGCGTGGACGCTTGGGGGTTAGTTAGAAATAGTCTTACAGGCGAGACCCAGGGTCCTCGAGAAGCTTTTACCTGAAACTGCCGGGGCGTCCAGGGCCAGTGCGTCCAGGGCCAGAGCGTCCACCGGTGTGGTCATCACCACAGGCAGGGGGGTCGGGCTTTGCCACAGGGCTATCCGTTTGCCCTGCAAGTGGCTGGTCCCCGGTTGAAGCCCTGAGAGGACTCGGGTTTCCCAGTGGCCGGCAGCGCCCAATCCAGTGGGGGGGGGGGGGAAGGGGGGTGGGCGTCCGTGCCCACGGCCGGCGCGGTGGAACTCACTGTCCACCACACCGAAGGGCAGGTTAACCCTGGGACGCCAGGTCCTTTGAGAGGCCCGGCGAGAGCCTGTGACCAGTGACCACGTGGGCTCCGGGCCCAAGAGCTGCTGGGAAGGCGTCACGGGCGGTGCTGGGGCCGGTTCGGCGGACGCGAAGGGCCCCACTCAGGCACTTTACAACCGGTCGTGACACAGCGTCCGCTTTGGCCGGACCACGTCGCTCTGCCAGGGGCAAACGAGGTTATATTATGTCGTGGAGCAAGAGAAGAGGACGCGCACTGAGTGGTTGCCGGCCCGTGGACTCGAGGTTTGCCTTTTCGAAACGCAGATGTAAGCTTCTGCATGGATCTTTCAGAGCGGTTTTCCAGAGATTTGCTGCATCAAGTGATGCGTCCGCAGAGCCGCCCGTGATGCTCCGCCTCGTGGCTGGCGCTGTGCGGGCGTCGTCTGCATTGGAGCAGCTCAGAGCCACACCCAGTTAGTGACCCCGCGTGCGCCTGCTCAGACGCGCTGGCCCTCACCGTCCCCGTGGACGCAGACGGTCTGCGGGGCGAGGCCCGGGCGGGCGAGCGGTCCCGGGTGTGCGATCTGTGGCCCCCACTCCTGTTCCAAATGGATGGCTCCCGGCCAGGTCCATGGCCCAGAGTGGCTGTGGGGACGTGGCCTGAGGGCTGGGGACGTGGTTTGTGATGGGCTGCGCGTGTGTGGGGTGCTTTGCAGGAATGCCGACGCGGAGCACACAGCCTGTCCGAAGAAGAAGGGAGAGGTGACGTCCCGTGGGGGGCAGTGCTGTCCCAGCTGAAAACGCGCTGGGGCTTTGTCTACAGCGAGTCATGTCTCAGAAGCCCCCTCAGGCCCAGGGGAGCAGACGTCGCTGCTTTGCTTCGGCAGGACGCCGGGAGCCAGCGCCGGTGCTGGGCAAGCGGGGAGGGACGCTGCCTCCCACCCAGAGGGCAGCGGGCAGGCCACACCTGTCCCGCCGTCTGTGTCCCACGGTCTCTGTCCCGCGGGGCTTGTGTCCCGGGGTCTCTGTCCCGCGGGGCCTGTGTCCCGGGGTCTCTGTCCCGCGGGGTGTCCATCTACTTGGCCGAGAAAGGAGTGGCGCTGCTCTTCCATAAACACAGGATTCAGGCAGGGAGGCCAACCCTCTTTCCTCGGACCTCTGCTGCACGTTAGGTTTTCCTTCCCTCCCTCGGGCTGTTTGGCAGAGGTGGACATGGAGGCCCAGGCCTGGGTGAGGGGTGCCCGCTGCCGGAGGCCAGGAGACCCTGACACGACGGGGCTTCCCCGCAGCCGCTCGAGCTGGCCAACAACGGGGCGCTGTGCCTGCAGAATTTTCAGGACCATAACGCTGTTTTGCTTTATCAATAGCATCACAGGCCCGCGCGTGGGTGGGGGCGGCAGCCCGGGAGCCGTGCAGAGCAGCGTGGGAGCCCGGGGTCTGTGCCGCAGGTCGTGAGCAGCTGGATTCAGGGGTGCGCTCGTCCGCCCACGTCCTCCTGACTCCTGGCCTTTCCGAAGGGCGGGGCAGCTTCCAGAGCGGGTTCGGCCCGCGCCCGGGGCCTCCTCGGAGTGACCCCCTTCCTGGGCGCGGGCGGGTGCGCCGCAGGGAGCTGGGACAGGGCAGGAGAGGAGACGAGACGCCTTGGCCCTCAGCGGGGACTCTGGCGGTGCGTGCGCCCCGTCTTCAGGGCCCGCTGCCCGCGCAGACGCTGCCTGAAGCTCAGGTCTGCCAGCGTCCCGCGTGTCCATTTGCAGGGTCCGGCGACAAGTCCCGGAGACATGGCCGCCTCCCTCCACTTCTGTCCACCGGTGTCCCTGCCTGTGGTCTCTCCGCTTTGGACAGGGGCTGGGCGTCACGTGGCTGCAGGCCCCAGGGTGACTGAGGCCCGGAGGCCTCAGCACAGGGTGGGCTGCACTTCCCGTGGGGGCCGCCCCGCCGGCCCCTCCAGCACCTGCAGCGAGCGGCTCTCCAGGTGCCCTTTTGGGCTCACACTTCCAGACCTTTCACAGTTTGAAGAAGAGGCTAGAACCTCACCTCTCACCCATAATGCTGAGCTGCTTTTGGCTTTTTTCATGCCACGCGTCTGGGCTGCCCGGCCCTGCAGGCGTCCTCTCTACCCGGCGGAACCGCTGAGACTCCAGCTCCCAGCCAGTTCCATGGTCTCAGCTGCCGGGTGTCGGGGAGGCCCAGGCCGGCCGCGTTGCTGCCCACGGGTCTGCGAGGCCCCGGGTGGTGGTTTTCCTCACCTGTCCCTGTCCCTGTCCCCTGGCTGCATCAGATGCCACCCGGCATGTTTCGTCAGGGACCCTGCAGGACACTGAGTCACGGGCTGCAGCAGCTCCGTCCGGAGGAGGGTCCCGTGTGGCTTGTTGCTCCTCCCGGTGGCACTGACGTCTGCGGGAGCAGGAGGCTGGACTCCGCTGCAGCACCCGGGACCTGCGAGGAAAACGGGTTCCACTCTGGCCCGTTTCCACTCCATCCAGACGGACAGGTGAACGCACGCTCACTGCCTGCGTCACGAGGGCGGGGACGCGAGCTGTCACCGGGGCGGCTGGCCCCGAGGCGCGCCCCCGGGGATGTGCGCCGTCCCCCAGTTTTCCTAAGAGCAGGCGAGCCTGCGCCTCCTGCTTCGCACGTTGGCCTTTGTGGGATGTGGTGACCGGTTCTCCCTGCCCCGCGGGGACTCGGCCTCCACAGGCCGGTCGTTTTCCAGAGCGGGAGCCCCGTGTGGGTGGGAGGCCCGTCAGAGCTGTCACGTGTCCCCACACGCCGGACACGTGCCTCGTGCGGCCAGTATGACACCTCGTCCAGGGGCCCTCAGAGTCACCTGCCCTGTGTCCCTCGGCCACATCCTCTCCCCAGTTGGCGGGAGTCTGGCCTGCCGTCCAGGTCCGCGGGAGGCCAGGGGAGCGGGCGTGGCGGGGTCTGTGGCGGGAGGGCTGCGCACAGCTGCACCGACTTCACGCCGGGCCCAGGGCCAGGGTGGCAGCCGGGGCCGCTCGCTCTGCTCTCTGCCGGCACGAGGGTGCTCCTCCCCAGAGCGTTCGGTCATCCTGTGTCCCCGAGCGGTGTCCCCCGCTCAGGAGGCCAGGCGCCTGTCCCTGAAAGTGTGGTGGGCGAGCGGAGGCCGCGCTGTCGAAAGGGAAGATGTCGCATCTCACGCCGACCGATCCGGGACGCCGGTCTCCGCTCATGGCGCCCTGCTGTGGCGCGGCTGTCCCCTCTGGCCTGCTCGCTGTTCGCGGGTGTCCGCCCAGAGCCGTGGCGCTGGGCTTGCCCTGAGCGTGCGCTTCAGACTGGCCGCTGAACGTGACTACATTCCTGTGGACCTGGGCGATTCTGCGTCCATCTGAGAAGCGGTGGCTGTGCGTTTATGGGATCGCGGGAAGAAATCATGACCGTCTCCGAGGTCGCCGGTGATTGAATCAGGTCGTTCGTGATTTATTTGCTTTCACTGTGTGAGAAGATGGAGTTTATTATTTTTAAATGTGTATCTAGGCAGCTCTGATTTACACAGGCGCACACGAGCCCACGTGTGTGCTTCACCCTTGTCCCCACCCTCCGTCCATTCGCCAGAGTCCTCCCCGCGTCCATCCCCGCCGGTCACATCAGTTCTCGGCAGGGTCCGGCAGTTGTCTTGGTTTCGTTTCGTCTGCGCCTTTGCTGTGTTTTTTAATATTCCATATACGAGCGACCATCTGACCTTTCTCTTTCTCCTTCTGATGCGTCTCGCCGGCCATCCTCTCCTACTTCCTTCCACGTTTTCACAAATGACAGGCTTCCCCTTCTTAACGACTGAGTCATGTTCCACCGCGCAGGTGAGCCGCGCTTTCTTTGCCCGCTGACCTGGAGAGCGGGCGGTTCGGTGACGTCAAATGACTGCTGTTTGAGACTATGCTGCGATAAACATGGGGTGCCTAGATCTCCGAACTAGTGTTTTGTCTCTTTTAGGTCAATGCCCAGAAGTGGGATGATGAGGTTATATGGCATTTCCTTTCTCAGTATCTCTGCATTGCTTTTCATAAAGGCTGCACCAATTTGCATTTCCACCAACAGTGTAAGTGTTCCCTTTTCTCCATACCCTCGTCAACACTTGTTGTCTCCACACTTTTGAATAATAACCTATCTCTCAGGTGGTGATAACTCATTTTTTTTTTAATTTAAAGGAAAGATGCAGGTAGGAATGAAGATGGGCAGGCAGACAGGAAGAGAGAAGGAAGAAGCATCCTACTTTATTTTTATTTAGATGTTCACACTGTTTATTTCCCCCCGGGCCTGGGACTCTAAACCAGGGGCATGTGGCTTGCGCTCCTTTGAAGGCGACTGACCTAACCACTGCTCCACTAGGCTGTGCGTCACTGATGTTTTGATTTGCGTTTCCGTAGTAGCAGGAGAGGAGGGACACCTTTTCATGTGCCTGTTGGCCCTCTGAGTGTCTTCTCTGGAAAAAATGTCCATTCATTTTTTGATTGGGTTGTTTGCTTTCTGTCACCGAACTTTATAATTTCTCTCTCTGTTTTGGATGTTAAGCTCTTGTCAGTTGTAAGATGTGCACGTATTTTCTCCCTGTCAGGAGGGTGTCTTTGCGTTTGGCGATCGCTTCCGTCACTGTGCAGAAGCTCTGTAGTGTCATGCGGTTCCACGTGTGTGTGCTCGGGTCGGTTTCCCCTGATGCTGGAGGCCTGTCTAAGGATTTTATGGCTTCAGGTCTTACATCCAAGACGCTAATCCATTCTGAACTGCTTTTGTACATGATATTAGAGAGGCGTCTGGCGTCATCGTTTGGCATGTGGTTGTCCAGTTTTCCCGGCACTTTTCGTTGAGAAGACGTTCCCGTCTCTGTCCTGCACTCTTGGCTCCTTTATCCCCACCACCCGTGTGTGGGTCTGTTTCTGGCGATCGAGTTCCGAGCCACTGACTGACCTGCGTCTCTGGTTATTCCAGCGCCGCTCGGTTTGAGCGCTGTGCCTGTGCGGGCAGCTCAAGGTCTGGGAGTGCGGTGCCTCCAGTTTTGTTCTTTTTTCCCCACGGTTGCTTTGGCTGTTTGGCGTCTTTCGTGATTCCATACAAATTAAAAATTTTAATTCTATTTCTTTGAAAAATGCCAGTGGGATTTTGATGGGGATTGCATTAAACCTGTCTGTCGCCTTAGGAAAGATGTCCTTTTTAACAGATGATTCTTCAACCAACGCGCATGTGGACTGTCTTCCCACATCCTTGCATCTTCCTGGTTCAGTTTTAACAGTGTCTCGTAGTCGTCGTCGTAGAAACCTTTCACCTCCTCCTTGTTATTATTCCAAGATACTCGATTCTTTTTGTTTCTTTTGTAAATGGAATAATTCCTGAAATTTCATTGTCTTCTGTCTCATCGTTTGCATGTAAAAATCTAAAAGATTGTTGTGTATTAATTTCGTAATGAGCCATTTCACTGTCCTCATCCATTTTAAGAGTTTTTTGGTAGAGTCTTTAGCATTTTCTACATTTATTATCATGTCATCTACAAATAGTGATAGGTTTTTTTTTTCCTTCCATTTGGTTTCCTTTTATTTCTTTTCCTTGCCTAACTGCACTGGCCAGGACCTCAGGATGATGTTGAGTAGCAGCGGTGAAGGGGACAGCCTTGCCTTGTTCCCGACCTGAGAGAAGATGCAATCTTAGTTTTTCACCATCGAGTGTGATGGTGGCTGTGAGTTTATCATATACAGTCCTTATTATGTTGGAGTACGTACCTTCTACCCTCATTTTACGTAGAGTTTCTATTACAAATAGGTGCTGAATCGTATCAGATGCTTCCTTTGCGTGTATTGCTATCTCTGTACGATATTTTTCCCATGTTCTTCTTGCTGTATTTCTATTACTAGACATGTGTATATTGAACCATCCTTGCATTGCTGGGATAAATCCCGCTTAGCCCCAATGAATGAGGTTCTTGATGTGTTAAGTTTGGTTGGCTAGTATTTGTTGAGGATTTTTGCATTGTGTTCATTAGAAATGTTGGTCTGTCATTTTCCCTTTTAGCTGATGCCCTTGTCTGCTTTTGGTGTTCCTGTGATGTTGGACTCAGAGATTGTTTGGAAGTGTTTCCTGCTCCTCTTTTTTTTTTTTTCCAAAATCTTCAGAGAATAGTAGGTAATTCGTCTTTGAAGTTTTGGTAAAAATCATTAGTAAAGTCATCTGTTTCTGGGCCTTTTAGGGAGACATGTTTACTGCTTCAATTTCCTTGCTTGCGATAGTTTTGTTCAGGTTTTCTGGTTCTCTTGTTGCAGTTTTGTAGACTGTGTGCTTCTGAAAAATCTGTCCATGTCCTCATTTTATAGTCATGGAGCTGCTCATAGTCTCTTATGATGGCTTGTATTTCTGAGGTATCTATTCTCACTTCTCCCCTTTTATTGTGATTCTAATCATTGGCTCTCTCTGTTGCTCTCTTCTTTTCACTGAGCCTCACCAAATTTCTGCCAATTTAATTTTTTTCAAAGAATCATCTTTTAGCTTCATTGATGCTTCTGGATTGTCTTTTTGATTTCTATTTTATTTATTTTTTCTGAACTTTTCATTGTTTCTTCCTCCTACTGACTGGTTGTTGTTGTTTTCCTACTTGCTGTAGGTGCAGGGTTAGATTGCTCATCTGGGATGTTTCCTGTTTTTTGAGGGAGGCCTGGATTGCAACAAACTTCCCTTGGTGCTGGTTTTGCTCTGTCCCATCTTCTGGTAGCTCGTGTCCTCATTCTTGTCTCCAAGCACTTTTTGTTGTTGTTTTTAAAGGGAAGATGCAGGCAGGAATGCAGGCAAGCTGGCAAACAGAAAGGAAGAAGCATTCTTAATTTTTTTATTTAGTTGCTCATCCTGGCCACTCTCCCAGCCCTGGGACCCAAATCCGGGTCCCTGGGACGCCCGTGGACCATGCCTGACCAGAGGCGATGGCCCCAGTTGCCATCCACCACACTGTCACACTTTTAAATTTCTCCTTCGATTTCCATTACCCGAGAGTCACTCAGGAGCGTGTGATTCCGCTCCCATGGATTCTGGAATTTTCCAGCTTCCTTCTGTGTTTGATTGCCTGTTTTATGCCTTTGTGGCTAGAGAAGGTGGCTGCGGTGACTGTAATTCTGGTAAAGTGGTTGACATGTGTTTCATCCCCAACGTGGTCCACACGTGAAATGTCCATCGGCTCTCGATAAAAAGGTGCTGGGTGAAGAGTCTGGGGCACGTTAGACCTGTCTGTTGAACTTGCCTTTAAGGCTCTTGCTTCCCAGCTCCTTGCAGCCGCTGAGCTGCAGGGCGGCTGCAGTTCTCTAAGAAAAGGCCTGCGGGTGGCCAGGCAGAAGCCGTGGTGTCCTCCGTGCCGGGTCCTGCCTCGTCCTGGCGCTTTACTCGCATTTCTTCCTCCCACAGTGGTGCCTCAGAGTTTCCCTTTCTATCCTCGTAATGAAGCACCAGATCCCAGGGCAGGGAGCTGCACCTGGAGGGTCTGGAAAACCAGTTGCTTGTCTCGGAGGCTGGGACGGCGGACACAGGCCCCTTTCTCTGCCTCTCCGGCCCTGGGACCAGCTCCAGAGGCTCCTGTTTGGAGACTGTGGTTTCCTGCTTCCTTCCAATAACACGGCTGAAGGTCCACAAAACCAGAGACGTGCAGGCTCACAAGGGCTTCTGTGATGAGAGCGGCCGTCTGGACGGTGAAAAGCAGATGGAACGAGCTCGCAGCGTTTGAAACAAGGGGTGTTTCTCTGTGAGGGGCCTGGACGCCGGGCAGGGGCGGCAGTGCCTGCGGTGAGGCGAGCGTGTCTGCGGGGCAGCGTGTTTGTGTCCGGGCTTGTGGTGCGTTCCCCGAGCTGACCCCGGCACGGCCGTGCTGCAGCCGAGGGCGATGTGGGCTCTGGGCGGTGCCCCCGCCGCGTCCCTGGCCCGCTGAGTGGCCAGGCCCCTTCAGTGGGGGCCGTCGCTGCCCCTCGGCCTGGGTGGTGGGGGAGACGGACGGGACGTGAGCGGAGCTGCCGTGTTGAGTGGACATGCTCCCGGCCGTCCGGCGGGTCTTTCCGGGACGCGAGTGTGCAGTGTGTGCACGTGCGTGTGACTGCAGGACACCCGTGTGCCTCACGCGTCGTCTCTCCTGGGCCTTCCGATGGAGGGAGAGCTGGGAGCCGCCTGGGGCGCCAGGGAGGTGGGCATCGTGGGAACTTTAATGCAGCCCAGCGCTCCAGGAGCGGCGCTCACGGTGGACGGACAGACGAGCCGACACAGGCCTCACGCTGGTGTCCTGGGCCTGACGGCCTCGTGGGGACGTTCCTGCCAGCGGCGAGGGTGGCCGCAGGGACGCGGCCCGGGACCTTCCGTGCGGAGGGCTGGCCTCCGCGCCACCATTGTTCTCGGCCCTTTACTTGTTTTGTTATCTTGGATAAACAGAGAGGTGGTGATTCACAGTCTAGAAAAACAGGATGCACTAAAGCACTGCGGGCGGGTGGGGCGGATGAGCTCACGCCCAGCCACCTCCCAGGACTGGAGCGCGGCCTCCCTGTCCGCCCGCCTTGGGCCCAGGCGCTCTGGGTCTCGGCCTCTTCGCGTCTCCCCGAGGTACCGCCTCACCCGCTGAGCAAGCTCACGGTGGGTGGAGGCCGGGCGCCCCGGAGCCCGGTCAGTGGCCTCAGCGGGTCGCTGGCGGCCTGGGTGGGAGCCGCAGCACGCTGACGTGCGGACCCCCCTGCCGTCCTCTGCGTCCCATGCCCCTCGCCAGCTGTCCCGACGTGGCTGCAGCTTTGGGGCCATCAGCGAGCTCTCTGAAGGCTCCATTCAGCGACTTCTCTGCTTCTAACCATTTTCAAGAGTCTCAGAATCCAGGGGCCAAAGATGCTTTCAAAGGGCAGGGCCCCCGTTCAGCCACCGCCGGCGTCCAGTATCACTCCCGTCGGCGGAGGCCGCCACTGGGCTCTGGACCCGGGACTTCAAGCTGTCCCTGCGCTGCCCCGTGATCGGCGGGACGTCTGTGTCTCAGTGTCTGGTCTGGAAACAGTGCTGTTACTCGGGCAGGGGTCCCGAGGCAGCTTGGCATCTGGCAGGCTCATGCTCACAAAATACTATTCTTGCCATGGGCTCCATTGTTTAAAACCACAGCACCAGTCTTGGAGGGCTGGGCACGTGGGCGGGTGGCCCTGCCGTGGGCAGTGCGGTGGTCAGCCCAGGGGTCCTCTGCCCCAGCTGCTGAGACACATGGGCGTGGGCACGCCGGGTGGCGTTGGGGTGACCCCGAGAGCCGAGCTCCACCCAGAGGTGCTGAGCCCGCCCTCCGGCCAGGGCTGGAGGGCCAGTGACTGGGGGCCCCGTACTGACCCTTCCCTCTCGTCCAGCAGCTCTCTCTTCCGAGGATCGTTCTCGGAATGGCCTTCTTAAGATTCCTCCGGAGTCGAAGGGGAACAGTGTTCTGTGCCGGGGCCGGAGCAGAGGCGGTGGAGGCGGGAACGAGGGCCGAGTATGCGTTTTCCGCCCCGACCGAGACGTCTCCACACTGGGAAGCAGTCAGGTCGACCTGGACCCCTAAAGGCCGCATCGTGGCCAGTGAGACCCTGAAACACGCTTAGTGAAGTATCAGTAACTCACACTTAACGTCACGCCAGAGCCGCACGTTCCGCGGCGCCTCGTCTTCCCCTGTGCTCTCGGGGAGACCCGCTGCTTCAGCACGGCCTGTGGCCTGGACGGACGGTCCAGGTGTCGGCCGGGGCGGCCTCACGGGGACGCCCCCACACTGGCGCTGGAGCGGGCCTGGGCGGATGGTGACGTGGGGCTTTGCTGTCCGCTCACAGAGGCCGCCCACTGTCTGCATGTTCCTCATTCTTCGCTGTTTCTCTCGGCAACTCTGCTCTGCGTGTGTGAGGTCACAGCCAGGTCTGCGCCGGTTTCCCGGGCTCCTGCAAGGCTTCCTCTCTGACGCGAACCTTCCTCAGGGCAGGGGGCATCTGTCCTCGAATTGTGGGCGCTGATGTCTGTCCATCGTCAGACACTCGGGGATGGCCAGTCACTGGTGACCTTACGAGTCACCCTGAGGCCAGTCCTCACGAAGGTTCGTGCCCAGGCCTGGGAGCGCCCCGCAGTCCAGGGGAAGCCGCCTGCCCACGGCCCGAGCCTGCGCTACACCTGCCTCCGCCATGTCTGACCCCCTGGGACGGCACGAGGGTCAGCAGGAAGGGCAGGCAGCGGAGGCCGCGGCCGCCCCGCCCCCACCCCGGGCCGAAGCTCCGAGCAGCTGCTGAGCCTGTGGGCGTGTGGGCGCAGGTCCAGGCCTGGCCCTTCCCTCAGTCCCTGCATTTTCCGGATGGCAGCGGGGTCGCAGCTGGTGCTGCTGCCCAGGGCTCTCGGCCTGGGACCCGGCCGCCGCCTGCACCGGACGTCAGGGGAGTCGCTTAACTTCCAGGCCTCTGGCTCTTCCCCGACGGGTGGCGCTTGTGTTCTGGAAGGTGAAGTCCGAGAGCCCAAAGCACAGAGGCCTTCCCGTGAGGGACGTGGGAGCGACGCCCCCGCCCCAGAGCCCTTCTCCTTCCGCAGGTCCCGGGGGCCCAGCGTCACCAACACACCCGGGCCCACACAGTCCGCCTGCCACGGCCTCGCGGGCTTGTCCCCAGCCGGACATGTCAGCGGGCGCTGGCAGGGCTGCGGGCAGGACACACAGAGCTGCCAGTGCTTCCAGCGTGAAGTGCGGCGCCCCCGTCCCCCGGGCGCGTCAGGCTCCCCGGCCCAGGGGCTGCAGAGGAGCAGCCGGTGGGGCAGCCGCCATCTCAGTGGACAACAGGAAACCCACACTGACCGCTCGGGCGTGGTGGTTTTGAAGCTGGACAACAGACAAGAGCTGTGGCGTCGGTCACGTGGCTTCTCCCTTCGTTTGGGCAGATTTGCCAGGACTGCTTCATAAATCTCCCTGAGACGTCAGCATTCCTGCGAAGCTGTCTGCATCTACACTCCCTCATATGCTCACAAAAGACCCTTTATGTCCCCGGCAAGCTCCTGCACTGGGGGTCTGGGGCCGACTGGCGCGTCTGAGGGGGTGGAGCCGGCAGCCCTCAGGCCGCGGGGAGCTGGGCCGGTGCCACGCGGGGGAACCCTCGCCCCTCGGCTGGCAGACTCAAGCGCTCGCCAGTGTTCCCGGGGGCAGCGAGATGCAGCCGGTCGCCTCTGTGGGGCTGTGACAAGAGGCCTGTCCCCTAACAACGGGGCCCAGCACCGTCAGTTTGAACAGCAGTGGAAGCAGCCACCGGGGGCTGGCGGCCGGCTCTGAGTCGTGTCCTGGACATGCGCAGCCCCGGTGAGAGCGTGCGCTTTAACCTCAGGCCGCACGTTTGCAAGGGTGGCCCCAGCTCAGGGCTCGGATGGCGGCTCCCGGCCTTCAGCCGCAGCCCCAGCCTCCTCCACAGAAGCTCATCTGAGCTCTTCGATCTGAGCTGTGCTTTAGTCCTCCTCGTGCTCGCTCCAGACCTGCATGTCATCCTGCAGAGACACTGTCCCTCCTCAGCACCCTGACGGCCGGCAGCACCCTGGGGTCCTCCTGTTGCTTGTGGGCGCTCCCGTGAACGCAAGACGCGTTCCTGGTGACCTGCCGCTGCTCCGGCTCTGTGTCCCATCCATGACGGAGCTCCCCGCCCGCCTGCGATCACCCGCGGGGCTCAGAGCCCGGCCTGCCAGGGGCCTTAGGAGGCATGCAAGGAGCTGGATGTGAAACGATAATCAGCCACAATTGCTCTTTCAGATCCTGGGTCCTGCCGCTTGATGTGTTGGAGATAGTTTCACGTGTCAGATCCTCACAAGGGGAGGGTGGCCCAGCAGCTTCAAGGAAAGGAGAGGTGGCCACACCCCGGCACTTTGCTGCTGCCTTTCCAAGGACACACGTGGAGGTCGGAAGTGCTGGTTCGGCCCGATGTGACTGCTGAACACGAGAAGATGGTTTCCCCTCAGTCACCATCACTTACTGTCCAGTGGGGCAGACTGGAGGCGCAGCGCCTCTGTCCCGGGGAGTGGCGTGCCAGGGCGGGGTTGTGTGCACGGTGCCTGTCCCGCGTGGCCCTGGGGGCTGAGTCCAAGAGTGAGCGTCTGCAGGGCAGCCAGGCAAGAGGTCATGTGAATGCTCACTTTCGTTTTTGTTTTTTGAGATCGCCAACTTTATTTTCTGAATATCTTTCAACTTTGAAATGAAAAGCAGGAGACAGTTTCAGGCACACAAACCGCTGTCTGTCTTTCTTCATCCTCCACCCTCTGTCCAGACTGTGCGTCCGTCCGCTCGGGCGGGAAGAGATCCCGTGGATCCCAGCTGGCGACTTCACAGCAGACCTGTCCACGGTCAGGAGGCCGGGGTCCAAGACCAGGCCCGTCCCCCTCTCGCGTCCAGAGCCCGTCTGGGGCCAAGTGGTGCCCGTTCAAACAGGGCGCCCCAGTGACCTTGTCACGCGCACTTGGAAGCCGAGCCCCGCAGAGTGATGTGACCCAAACAGCCGGACTCAGGCAGGCGGAAACCGGCTGGCGGATGAGAGACCATTTTAGAGAATAGTTACTAGCACCACTCGTATGCACAGCCCAGTTCTAAAGTCCACGGTGACGTGATGACGTGTTCTCCTCGAGAAGGGGCCGTCCTTTTCCGCTCCATCAAAACATGCAGATGCTCAGCCTCGGGGGGCTGCCACCGCTGGGGGACCCAGCCCTCCCAGGCTCGGGGCTCAGGATGCTGGTCCCTCCTGCTGCGGTGAGTGTGTGCGCGTGGCTGGAGACTCCGTGACGTGACGTTTGTCATGTGCCCGGGCTCCTCCGAGGACAGGCTTGTGGCCTTCTGCCGGGCAGGCCATGGAGGGTGGCATCAACGACCAGACCTTCGCTACTGGTCCTGGGTCGGTGCCGGCTGATGCCCCGCAGCGTGTGGGTGTGTTTGCTCGGACAGGGAGTTCGGTGGCGTGTGGGGACCTCAGCCAGACCTTTGGGGTGACGCTGACAGCTGCTGTGCTCTGGAAGGGCCGCTGAGTCCTTAGAGGAAAGGCCTTTGCTCTTAGTTTTCCCCACAGGCTCCAAAGTTCAACCTAAAAACGCTGAGACTCTGGGCTTTGCTCAAAAGTATCATCAAACTATCTTGAAGCGTATCCGCCTTTTATTCACCACGACCCGTTTTCACCCGTGGTTTATGTCACGGTTCCACCCACCGCTCCCCTGACCCCAGATCTGCGCCTTGGTCCCCAGGCCTGCAGTTGTCAGCAGATAGGACGGAGAGCCGTGCGGCCCACAGGCTCGAGCCCGGGGCCAGTGGGCCGGTGGGGCAGTGGGGCCCCTGGGACCACGGCCCCGGCTCCGGGCTGGTCCTGTGCGTGGCCGTGGGGCTGTCACCGCCCGGTGGTCGCCGCGTGTCCCTGGAGCAGTGTCGGGCACAGAGCCTGCTGCATTGGTGAGGTTTGGAGCGCGACGTGGGGCCAAGTGGCTAAAGTTAGCAGATGGGAGCAGACAGCTGGGCGGAGGCTTGCTGTTCCCACCAGCTGTCCGAGGGCGGGCAGGCCTGCTGGGCAGCAGCTGTGACCGGAGCCGGAAGGCCTCCTGTGAGCGCCCCCCGGAGAGACTCCACCCGGCCGCCCGGAGCAGGGAGGGCGAGGCTGCCGCGGAGCAGCTCAGGTCGCTCTCAGACACGAGTCCGTCAGGGTTCACATGCGGGAGTCTGCTAACACACGTGTTCCCTGTGGACGCTCGCCGTCCGCCTTGTGTTCACGAAACGCGTGCGGAGGGGCCCGGTCTCCCCTCCTGTCTGCTGGCTCTGCTCTGTTGGCCGCATCCCATTGCTCTGGAGTCGGCTTCCTGGCGTCCTTTCCAGGGATCCCGACGGGCTGGCCCGTCCTTGGTCCTGGTCAGGGGGGCGTGGAGAGGGCGCGGAGACCCCGGCGTGCAGTGGGCACAGCACAGCTGCTGAGCAGACCCTGCAGCGGGCTCGCGGTGCTCCCGCCCGGCGTGCGTCTCACACACCGGTGGAGCGAGAAGCTCACCCCGGAAGGAAGGTGGCGAAATGCACACACAGGGCGTTTCGGGGAATTCCGCCCCCGGCGCCGGGTCTGGAATGCCAGCTGGGCTCCCGCGGCACTGCCGCCGGGGCCACCGGGTGAGCGCGGGGCCAGGTGTGCCTGCTGCAGGTGTTGGGGCGCCGCCCGCGGTTCCCAGACTCCCGGGGGCTGCCCTCCTGCGCCCCCAGATCCTCGGGGACTCCAGCGCACATGACTCCCGTGCAGCACGCTCCCATTTCCATTTCTCGGTCAAAATAGCAGCCTCGGGTGGCGGGGACGTTCCAGACAGGCTCGGCGCCTGCTTCACGGTTTCCTCATCAGACCACGTTCTCGGAGTCATGAACGCAGGTCCCCGCCCCAAGTGACCTTTCTCTTCACCTTTTTATTTTGGAGCGAATCGGAACAGCTGACTGTTTTTATAAATAGCTGAAAAGCAGTGACTTGGGAGACCTGGAGTTTGTCTCCAGCTCAGTGAACAGGTCATGTCAGTGCTGGGGCGATGGCAGTGCCGTTAGTTACAGACCGAAGGGCGTGTCTCATGGCCGTCACTGTCAGCACAGCTGAGGGCCGTTTGGCCCAGCCGCCCCGAGGCCGGTTCTGCAGCCCGTGGCTCTCCCGGGGGCCCCCACACCCGTCTTCCCGGTGCCTTCACTCCGAGCACAGTGTGGGGTTGTTCAGGCCCCCCAGGCCGCGGGGCTGCTGGTGGTGTGACCGACAGCCCTGCCCGCCCGGCGGAGGCCCTGCCCACGCAGCTCGGGGCAGCTCTGCGGTCCGTGCCCTCCGCTCCCAAAGGTCCGCTTGTCCCTGGTCCACAGCACAGCCTGACGTCATGGAAAAGCTCAGACCCGGGAGAGCAAGCCTGGGTGGTCACAGAGCCTTCAGGCATCGGCTGGGTCACAACTTCTCCCAGCTCAGGTCCCGCGTCTCAGATGGCGATTAATTAACAAGCCTGAGGGGGTGCAGATCACCCAGAGATGGTATCAGCTTTGCTGTTTCCCCCTTCATTGTGATATCATGATGTGTGACCCCGTCACTGTCACCGTCCCCATCGTGATGAATGGCCGCTGACCCCGTGCCCGTCTGACCGGCTTGCACTCAGCGCCTGTGCCGCCGGCGGTGAGCGCTCGGGCCGTGAGGGGTGCCCGTGAGGCGCAGCGGCCGGGCGGGACTGGACTGGACGGAGGCCGAGGCTGTTTCAGAGGGTGTTGTGGCCTCTGCTCCTGGCCGGCGGGCAGCGCAGGCCCCCCTCGTGGGTTCGCAGACAACACAGAAGGATCGTTTGCTACGGACGCAGAGAAGCAAACTGATTTTCCAGAGGAAGCCCCGCACACGCCCTTCTCCTTCCTTCCTTTGCCCAGTGAGTGGTTTCAGTAGTCGCTGGTGTCAGTGCCCCATGCAGGCCCGGCCTGGAGCTCCGGGCAAGTTAGTTTGGCGTCTCCTTCTACCTCACCTCCATGTGCAAAAGGAAACCGAAACATCCTGTAGAGGAAACGCCATTTCCTTGGGCAGCTGTGACTGGCCTTGCAGGGTTCCTCTGTCGGGCTGCTGGGGCTCAGGGAGGGGGAGCGCAGGGGTGCAGGGCGGGGTGGGAGGTGTGGGGGGCGGAGGGCCAGGGCGGGGG
>RJWH01005997.1:0-41804 GCA_004363575.1 Solenodon paradoxus | reverse complement strand
AATTTAAACCATTATTTGGAGTGAATATATAATTAACATGGGGGTTAAAAATGAAAAATACAGCTGCAAGGGGAGGCTGCTCCCTTTAATAAAGTCAGAAGAGAAAACAAGCACAGTCGCAAGAGGTATGCATTCCCTTTCAAAAGAACAAAGATTACTCCACCCTGAGATCTTTCTAGAAACAACAAAGGCAGCTCCCTTCTGGATCAGGCCAAGGACAGGGACCAGGGCCTGAGAGTAGGGGAGGAGACACCCCAAGCTGCTTGACCTCCACCCAGCCAGCGGGGGAGCCCCCCTCCCCCACAGACTGTCACCAGGGTGGGGGGTGCCGGGAGCCGGGAGCCGGGGTTTTCAGCCCCTGTGCTGTGCACTCTCTGGCTGCATCAGCAGCTGTGGGGTCAAGTTGGAATGCAACAGACTTTTTTAAGCTAGAAAGGGATTCATTTGGGGGGAGGATAGCTTTCTCATTCTTTTTTTCTGATTAAAAATTGACTTGTATGAGATGAAGGAACCACGAAGGACCTGCAGGTAGGAGTGCTGCCGACCCCTACCTGGGTGCCCGTGTCCGCACAAGAATGGGTGTGCCTCCGTCTTCCCTTTGACACCTCCGGGCCATGCTGGTCCTCTGTCTCTACTTTCCAGAGCCCCGCTTTGACCGTGGAACACACTGCTGACGTGCACACCCGCGGCGGGCCCCCCTGCTCGCACACTTACATGCTTGTTGTGTTGGTTTGGAAGGTGTTTGTGATTCACAGGGACGTGGAATGAGGTGGCTTTTTCCTCTCCTGTTAGGAGAATGGGGCCGGCAGCCCCGCTGCTTTATGGCGCCTGCCTTACCCTGGCTCTTTTTGTCAGCTCCTCGTGACGCATGAGGGCTGCTGAGCTGCAGCCTTCATGTCCGCATTCCGAGTGGAAAGAGGGGCGGAAGGAGGAAACGTCAGTGAGCCTTCCGTTTAAGGACTGCCTGGAACCCCGTCTCTGCCCCGAGGGCGCCGTTCCGAGCTCTCTGTAGCATTTTTAGAGCTTTTTCCTGAAACAGTATGTTCCTTTTATTTTTCAAAGGAAAGGCTCAGGCAGGAATGGAGGTGAAGAGGGAGGCAGGCAGGAAGAGAGGAGGAAGAAACTGTTTATGTGACTGTCACTCTCACCCCGCCCCAGGGCTCAAAACGGGGGTGGGGGAGTGGCCTGTGTCCTTCAGGGATGACTGGCCCGCGGGTGTTCTCCCCTCTGTTTAAACCATACACCCTGCTGAGGAGGAGGTGGGGACTTTTACTACTTTTAGCGTTTTCTCCAAAACCTATGTCTATGTGAGCAGCGCATTCATTCCAGACATTGGAAAGACATTGGCCCGAGAGCTTAAATGTTATTCACACATGGTGCCCCTGCTTCTAAGAAAATGGATTTGGAAGCTGGATTCATAAACTAACAAACTGAAGTGGCTTTCTCTTATTAAAAAAATCCCCGAGCCGAATAAACAAGGGCCAAGGGACACGCCGCTGTGCCTGCGCGCGTCCGCCCAGAGGCGCACGTCCTCCCAGAGGCGCGCCAGGCGGGGGCGGGTTCACGGCTTTCGTTGGGGCGGTTATCGCGTTGTGTGGACGTCCTAGCTGGTTTTCCTGGTTCACTACGTCGCTGGCGGTCTTTGCGTCTGTCATGTTGTCTTCATCTGGTATAGAATAAAAGTCACTTCTCTTCAGAGCTAGAAGGTGACCCATCTAGTCTGACATCGCTAAGCGATCAGATGAACACGGTTATTCTAGTGGGAGCTGGGCCCCACGCTGCCCGTGAGGCCAGGCCGCGTGCGTGGGGCCCGTGGAGCATGGTGCTCTGGCTCTTATCCGTCCCATCGGCATCACTGGCCTGTTCTCACAGCGCAGCCCCTCCCTGGGCACTTCCCTGGGGAAGCGGGAGTCACGTCCAAGCTCTCAGAGCTTCCTTTAGGGTTTGGGGCAGCGCTGGTCCTAGATGCAGAGGGAGCGGCAGCGCCCTGTGCATAAGGCCAAGGCGTCCAGGGAGAGGGACGCCGTGGGCCGTCTCCAGACGGGCGTCTTCGGGCCCCTCCCCACCTCGGAGGTACACTCAGTCCTCTTGCGCCTCCGCCTGGAATTCCGTCCCGGCCTGGGTGCGTCCTGCCCGTGTCGCTGTGGACCTGTGCCCAGCCAGGCGCCCAGACTGCAGCCCGACCGCGTGACTCTTCCCAGAATCGGCAGCCAGCACCGAGGCGTGGTCCCTTCCCCGTGCAGAGGGGGCTCTCGCCCCGCAGAGCTCTGCCCTCGTGGGGACAGTGACATGCAATCCGTGTGACCCCGGGGAGGGGCACAGGCACCTTCCGGCTGCGAGACTCCCGCCCGGGACCCGAGGCAGGCCGTGTCCCGTCCCGAGGACAGCAGTCGGGAAATGACATGCTCGAACGTGTGTTCTGCACAGAGCCTGGAAAACAATTTTCAAAGCATTTCAGCATTTCGAGTGTCCTGGTGGCTTAAAAACAGTGCTTTTAAAACCGATGGCGAGATTACAGCTGCTTCCCAGATGTCAAGTCAGATATGGGAGCGGCTCTTTGCAGACAGGACGTCAGCTTGACTGTTTAGGGGAAGAGTGAACACAGGGTCTGACCCCTTCATTTCATCACTGCTCGGCCTCCATCAGCTCCAGGCACCTAGGTCCCCCTGAGCGGGCCACCCCGGCGCCAGTGCCCGTCTCGGCGCGAGCCAGCTCCACAGATCCAGTCCCAAGGGCCGGGTCTGGCTGCCGTCGTCCTGCTGTCTCAGCAGAGAAGCAGCACAGCCCCTTCCTGGGAGGGCAGCTTGGAGCTCGAGCCTGCCATGGGCCTTTCACGGTTTCCATGGCGGTTCTGACCGCCTTCCCCCGACCAGGGCCGATTTCGGGACAGAATTCCTGGGCACAGGCAGCCCCACTGTACTGCCTGTCGAGAGAACGGCTGGATGAGTGTAACCCACTTCTTATTGACGACCCAACACGTCTTGCCACTTCTCCTCATTCCAGGCTGTGGTTTGTGCGTGGCAGGAAGACCCAGTGAGGACACATTCCAGACTTGCTACCTGGAAGCAGCACGACAGGCCTGGTGCAGCTTCACACCCAGACTTCTCCTGATCCTTGATTCTGGCTCGGGAAGGAAAATAGAGCAGTGCTGGCACAGACTGCCAGGTGGCCGGGCTCTTTACTGGGGCTCTCAGCCAATGGCCAACAAGCAAACCCAAAGCCTGGCCTTTCCCTTTTCTTCTTGCTGAGGGAAAAAACAGAAATGCAGCTAAAATGGGCCCCGCCCCTTGTCTAACCCAGGCCCCGCCCCTTGTCTGACAGGCCCCGCCCTTGTCTGAGACGACTCCGCCCCTCTCAGCCAGGCCCCTCCCCCTGGTCTAAGCGCAGTCCGGCGCCCTTTGAAGAGCCAAGGTTGGGTGAGCTCCTGCTGGGCTCTGGCCCCTCACAGGTGACCATGGCCCTGACGCAGTCATGCATGCCTGCTCAGTTTCCTGGCCCAAAGCATTTTTGCAGCGGCATACTCATAGAGATCATCCCCAGGGACGACGCGTTAGCAGCACTGGGACTGGGGGTCTCCCACGAGGGTGCTGTCCGCACAGGGTCGTGGCTCAGCCGGGAGGACTCGGCCCAGACCCCACGGCCCCGGGCCAGCTTCCGGGAGCCGTGATGGCAGATGAAAATGCCACCTGCCCCCCATTCTGATCCAGAAGCCTGACAGTTTTAGGACCGGCTGGCGGGCCCGCCAGATGGCGCACCGTGGCCCCGGGTCGGTTATCTTTCGCTGGCAGCCCCTAAAGCCTGTTTGCAGCAGAGCTGGTGTCCCTGCATCACTGTGGCTGTGATGGGAGGTGTCGTCTAAGTGAGACTCTGAGCAGAAGCTTTTAACTAAGGTGCCTGGGGCCTCAGAGAGCGGAGCTTCTACTGCGGACTGTCCCCTTGCTGGGCCTGGAGGGGATGGGCTCACTGTAGATGGTCCCCCTGCTGGGCCTGGAGGGGATGGGATGCAAGTGACAGACTGACCACCTTTGTTTTATTCGGACGCATCGGATAAGCTGCACACTGTCTTTAGGCCATGGGCAGAGGAGGAGAAGATATATTCTTACAGTGCGTGACAGCTGCTTGGGACAGTCAGCAGTCGGGGTGACCGTAGGAGGGGTGAGAACTTGGTAGGTAGGAGACCCTTCGCACTAGAAATAAAAGGACATTCATCCGTTGAACAGTCAGCTTTTAATGACAGCCTCACCATGACAGCCCCACTGTGATTAGAGAGATGGGATGAGACCCTGGATTTGGGGAGCTCTGGGCCAGGGCTGGGGTGCTCTGGACCAGGGCTGGGGTGCTCTGGGCCTGGGCTGGGGTGCTCTGGGCCTGGGGTGATGCCCAAGGCCTGAGATGGGGTGCTCTGGGGTTGGGATAAGAAGTACTGGGTCTGAGATGGGGTGCGCTGGGCCCGGGGTGGGGTGCTCTGGGCCCGGCGTGGGATGCCCTGAGCCTGGGGTGGGGTGCACTGGGCCTGGGTGCCCCTCCACCGCGGGGACAGCTGAATTCCGGCTGCAGGCTGGGAACCCCTGCGGCCCCCCAGGCTAATGGAGTGGGGAGCCAATAGGCCGGGACATGCACGTCATGCAGGGCGGGACAGGGACGAGGAGCTGAGTGCTAAAAGGTCACTGTTTTCTCTCCTTCAGTCACATTGAGAAGATCACCACGTGGCAGGACCCCCGGAAGGCGATGAGCCAGCCCCTGACCCACCTGGGCCTGCACCCTGCCTCCACGCCCGCGCCCGCGAGGCCCATGGCCGCACCGCCGCAGCCCGCGCTCGGTAAGACAGCCGCCCATGCCCTCTCCTGGTTACGCCTGGTCTGCAGCTGCCTTCCCGGAGGTGTGAGGTCGCCTGGGCCTGGGCCTGAGTCCTCGTGTGACAGGAGAGGCCCATCCGAGCCCAGGTCAACCCTGCGGAAGGAAGACGCTGGCAGGGCCCGTCTCCCATCTCCTGGATGTGCAGTGGGCTCTAGACGCTGCAGGAGCGCACTTGCTCCAAGGCCTTGCTCAGAAGGAGAGGGAAGGACGGCCGCAAACCGAAGGCAGGACGGTTTCCCCAGAGGCCACAGAGCGGGGCCCGCGCCCGTGCCACAGAGGAGCCCATGCCAGGGAGGTCGCACCTGGCCGGGCAGCATCTCCAAGTCAGACAGACGTCAGATGTGCCGTCCGCACAGAGCTGACCGGAGTGGAGAGGCTCCACTGGGTGTCAGGAAGGGCAGGAGAAACAGAAGCACCGAGACCCCGTTCCGCAGCTGTGCCCCTGTGAACGGCGGCCGCGTCCAGGAGGAGCCGGCTGCTCTCAGGAGGCTGGACCACCCTCCTGGAGCTGTCCATGCAAAATTGGTCCAAAAACAAGTGACTGAGAAACCTCTGTGTGTCTCCTGCCTGAAGGCGGAGCAGGGCGACGCTGCCCCCAGCCCTGGTCACCCCAACTTCGAGAGACACGTCCCAAGTGTCGGGTAGGCTGAGCGAGATGAGCACGGGACGAAACCCTGCGCGGCAGCTCTCAGCTCGTCCACAGGGCCGTCTCCCCCCGTTTCCTAACTTTCTGATGTAACTGAAAGTATCTTTAACAGGCCTTATTAAGAAATCGAAACGCGTTTTCAGAAAGGTGTGCAGCCCCCACTCCTCAGGCCCGTGTGTGCGCGTGTCCCTGGAAAGGAACTCGATGCCCGAGACGTGTGAGCCACGCCTGTAGCTCGCTGTGCGCGCGGCGCCTGCAAGAGCCGTGAGTCTGCCAGACACCACGTGTGTGCAGCGAGCTGACCTGTGGTGAATAGAAGCCTTTCCTTCCAGATTGCAGATAAATTTGGCAGCAGATTTCTCAGGACAGTCATCCTAGGGTTTCTCCTGTGGTGTGAGACTCCCGGCCCGTTTCTAGTATGTCGTTAGTCTAGAGTCACGGGCGCGTCCCGGGAGCACAGACCCCAAAGAGAGGAGCCATTTCGAGCCACGATGGGGCCCCGGTCACCGTGGTTGCCGGGTACTCTGCTTCAGGCCGTATCCTGCCTGTCGTGTGTGCCTGTATTTAAAAGGGGCAGACCCGTCCCCGCCTCCCTCCTCTCACAGCTGGGATTTTGGTCTTTTCCCTGGAGGGTGACTGGCGAATCGTGAGCGCAGGTGCTCGGTGTGGCCTTTCCCTGGCGGGCGCTTGCATCCAGTTAGAAATGACGGCTCCACGCAGCCCACGTGCGCGACATGATGGAAGCACCGTTCTGATCTGTTTATAGAGTTGTAAGGCGCTTCATGACGTCTGTTCAGAAAGCAGTCTTTTTTTTAAGGGGAGGTGCAGCGGGAAGGAAGGCGAGCAGAGGCAGACAGGAGGAGACAGGAGGAGGAAGCCCTTTCGCTTACTTAGCTGCTCCCCTGCGTTTCCCCCCGGACCCTGGGGCGTGAGCCAGGATCCTGGGATGTCCGTGGACTATGCCCAGGAGACGTAAGTGCTTAACCTCCAGGACGGGCCATGTCTCCTTCCCACTGTTGTCCTGTGGGTGGAGACGTACGGACTGAGATTCGACTGTCAGAGTGAATCCTGACTCCACCCGCTGCCAGCTTGGTGAGCCTGTTGAGTTACTTCGTTGTGCTCAGCTTCCCTGTACGTAAAGTGAGGACCAGTCCCTTTCCCACAGTTTGGACATTTTGTTTAAATCGCGGTAACGCTGATGTGCAGCGTCTCCCAAGTTTCAGGCATGGAGCCCACCGCGCCCATGGCAGCAGCGCAGACTCTGCTCTCCGCCCCCGGGCTGCACCTCGATGCCCGCGGGTGACCCTCGCAGCGATGACGTGCGCTCCTGAGCACTCAGCCTCAAGCCAGGCGTGTCTTCGCTATAAATAGCGTTTTTCCTACTACTACGTGGAAGGAAAAGTTTCATTTTATGATGTATTTAATTGCAGAAGGTTAGATTATAAAACACCTTCACGGCTCCTCTTACAGCGTATTTGGGGTAACAACACAGCATCCGAAAGCAGGACCAGGGCATTTACTGCTCGCGAGTCCTGGGGAGCACACCCCCCCGGTGACGACCCCGGCCCAGGCCAGGGATGCAGGGGTGCAGAGTTGCTTCCAGCGGGAGGATGCTCCGAACCTCATGTTTGAGCTCCCTGAATTTTCAGGTGTCTGAGTAAAAAGGCAAAAACTCTTTTTCGCACTTGGTTGCAAGCTGCCATCTCAGTCTGGGTTCGAGCGGAAGGCTTTCTCTCTGCTTCACTCGCCAAGCCTGCTGTCAGCCCTGTCTAACCCGATTTGATTCTGCTGAGCCGGCTGGTGGCCTGGAAGTCCGAGTCCTTCGAGGCGCCCAGGGACCAGGTGTGACGCGGGTGGACCCGTGGCCATGGAGGTGCCACCCTCTTGCGGGGTCAGCTACGTGGGCACCGAGCAGAAAGCAGGTCCCGGAACGCTGTGTCGTTGAAGGAGCTCAGTCCTCTCTGCTGGTGCCCCAGCTTATCTGAAAGAGGGAATCAGAGACGCGCGTCTCCCGGGGACGTTGAAACACTCCGGAAGGGGCAGGCGGGCGGAGTGGCCAGGAGGTGCTAGGGGAGGGCTGGGCAGACGGAGCTGTCTCGGGTCGGCCACCATCGCGTGGCTGCTCCAGATCTGAGCGCTCCGTCCGCTGAGGCTCAGACAGGAGCCCCGGCCCAGGAGACGTCTGCTCACCCCACCCTTGGTGGCCCTGAGCGCCCACCGTGCGAGATCCTCTGGAGGTAGGAGCCCTCGGTGACGGTGTGTGGGCCGTCCCCACTGGCAGGGTCCCGGGCGCCCTCTTGGCCCACAAACGCCGAGGGCTCTGCCAGGAGACGCTGCCGTCCCGGGGTGGCGGGCGTGGCGTCCCGTCAGCCGTGGGGCCTGCTCCACCAGACGGCTGGGAGATGTGCTGCTGGCAGCCGCCTGCGAGGCCTGGGCGGGCAGCCAGGCTGCCTTCTCCTGCTGCAGGGTTTTCCGTGGCGCACACGCCCCTTTGAAGCTGGCCCAGCCCCAGCGAAGGCTCAGCTCCGTCTGCGCAGAGCTTCAAATCAGAAACACATGCGGCCTTTCCTCCTCCTCGCGGGACATGCTTTTCCAGACAGGATGGAAAATCTCGTCTGCTGTTTGCTACGCTGGCTCCTTCCCTTCCAGGAAGGGCACCAGGGCCGTCACAAGGTTTTCTCGAGAGCAGAGTAGACTGAGCGCCGCACCCGCGCCCACAGAGAAGGGGGTTCCTGGGGGTGGGGGGCCCTGAATGGGGGGTCCTGGAGGTTGGCCCAAGTCAGGATCAGAAGTTGCCGCCCCGTCCGTTTTTCTCCCACTGTTTTCCCTGATCAGATGTGCTGGGCTCACGCAGACACTGAGCTGCCTTTTCCAGCTCTGGTCCCGCTGCTTCTGGACCCCGGTCCCCGCAGCCTCCGTGGCAGCGGGCCTGCCTGTGGCCCTGCGGGAACACGTGTGCCTCCGGGGGACAGGACCTTCCACCTCGTCACCAGCGCCTCAGCTGGAAACGTGCCGCCGCCTCCCTGGGGCCCAGCGCTGAGCGCAGAGCTGGCGGACGTGGCCGAGCCTTCTCCGCACACCTTGTGCGACGCAGTCCGCCCTGAGGTGTGGTGGCCGCTTGCTACTGAAAGCCCTCTGAGACAGGGACCAGCCCTCTGGAAGATGCACACATGCACAGATTCCCAGAATCGGACGTACGGTTCTGCCAGGCCTCTTGCCCCTGCAAGGTTTAGTGTGTTGATCAGCGGCAGGACAGAGGATCTCCTGCTGAGTGCGCGGGAGTTACCCTCCTCCTACCCCTGTGCTCCCGCAGTGGAGCCTCACCCTGCGATGGCAGTGGCATGCGTCGTAGGAGGTGCGTTCACCAGGGAGGCGGGAGGCGGGAGCCGGGAGCCGGGAGGTGGGGCTGCGGCCCCCTGGAGGGAGCACTGATGGGCAGAGAGCACCATGGGGGTGGGGGCAGGAGTGTCGTCACCTAAGTCAGGTTTCCTGTGAAACCAGGCCTCCAAATCCCACCGGAAGCCGCCCACAGGGCAGGGCTGACAGGCACGTGAGCCGGCCACCCGGGGCTTGTGCGCAGCTCTGCTCCTAGACTGGAGAAGGGCTCGAGTTTAATGCTTCACAGATTTTTGGAACCAAGCACACCCTTAGTGCATGCTGCTGTTTTTTGCTGACCTTGTTGGAAGTCAGAGGCTGTTTCTGGGAAATCAGAGAAACAAGGGCCTGTTGTTAGCAGGAGCTGAACCTCAGGAGGGCTGCCCGTCCCCCACCTTGTGGACGAGGGCGCCGCCCAGAGCTGGCGTGAGAGGGACGTCCGTGGCCCGACTCTCTCTGGAAGCCACCGCCCACTGAGCCACTGGCCGCAGGCGACTTACCGCTGGCCACACCGCGCTCACCAAAACCTTCTGGGTGCAGAAGTCTGACGTGGTCTTGTCTTGAGACCCGGAGGAGAAGTCATTTTCTGTGCGGCCACCTCACTCACACGGGGCCTCGTAACTGTGAGTGTCCACGGCTGCGCTTGATGGAAGGGGACACGCGGCTGACTCGTCTGCTTGACACTTCACGAAACAGAAAAGAAAACATGGTCGCCTTGTCCTCAAGTTGAGCACAGTGGGGGCTCGGGTGTGGCGGGGTGGCCGGGCCGCTGACCCGCACTGTCCCCGGTTCTAGGCTTGTCACCCTGTGGCCGCGGCTCTTCTCCTGAGCCACTGGCCTCTGCGTTCATCTCCGGCCGAGTTGGCCTCGGTTATCGGTTCACCTGAGCCGGCCCGCACGGTGGGTGTGGACCCTGGACATCCATGTGGCCGAGACGCAGGAGCCCAGCCGCTGTGGCCCGAGGCGAAGGCAGGTGGAGGGTGTTGTACTAGGGGAGCAGGTGAAGCAGCCGCTGGCAGAGGGCTGGGTCGGGCGCGGCCCCGGCTTGTGTCCCCGCCGCGGTCAGTGTTGTGGAGGACTAGTGGCGTGTGACGCCGAGGATAGAGCAGCAAAGGGAGCAGGGGACTGCCGAGCGGGGACTGTCAGAAGGCGGGAGGACACAGCATCTGCAGACGCAGGGGCCACCGAGGGGCACACAGGCCATGGGTTTGTGGAACCACCTTCGAGCTCTGGGGAGCTGCACCGTGTAAGGAGCCGGCGCAGACAGGGAAGCACCCAACTCCCCTGCAGCCGAGAAGTCAGAGCCCCTCAACCAGGGGTGGGGCAAGCAGACATTGCTTTAAAGAGAAAAATGAGACGGCCAGCAGCCCATGGACAGGGCTCAGCTGGTCATTGTTAGAGAAGGCAAATGAAGACCTCAGCTGTCCCTTCCCCGTGTCGTGTCCACCTCGTCTCCCGGGCTCCGGCCCGATGTGGCCCAGAGCTCCATTCGCTCCCCAAGCCCCTGCACTCTGATCCCAGGCAGCTGTGGCTGGCAGCTCCTCCCTGTGCACCTGTCCGGGACGCCCGTTGTCTCGAGGGACTGACCGCCCCAGCCCTCCGTCCTCGGCAGGCGCTGGGAGCTGGCAGACTCGGGCCCTGAGTGGAGGCAGGACGCCCGGTGGGGTGACACCTTGGCCACAGCCCAGTCTCTCCAAAGTTTTCCCGGCCCCTCGGGACCAGCTGGCTTCACAGCTGCTGTTTTTTAGTAAAAGCAGCGCCAAGAGCAGGGCCCACCGTGTCAGATGGGCACACCAGCCTCTCTCTGGCCTCTGTGGACCTGCCGGGGCCTCCTTGCTCCAGGCCACGGCGAGCCAGCCAGCAGGTCCCCCTCCTAGTGCAGGGCGTGGCCGCGGGCGGTGGGGTGCTGCCCCCAGGGCCTGGCCCACCGGCTTCCGTCCCACACCATCTGCATGGGGGCCCGGAGCAGGGGCCGCGCGGGGCGAGGACCACGGCGCTCAGGGACACGCACCGGCGGGCTCGGCACTGCCCCGGGCACAGATCAGCAGCCCTGCTGGTTCAGGCAGGCGTGAGTGTGAACAAGTGTGAGCCAGTGTGAGTGGACTCTGCACACGTGTGATCCGAGGTTGATTAGGCTGCTTTCAGAGTCACTTGAGAACTTAGTCCTGCAGCCTGTCCCGTGGTGTCCGTGACAAACAGAAGATCCGGATCCAGAGGACTCATGTGCTGGCCTCACTTCCCCTTTGGGGGCAGTGCTGCCTCGGCCAGGCTGAGCCTGTCCGCCAGGAGAGGCGCATCCGTAAGACGCGAGTCTGGTTCTGGCCTCGCCCTCACCTCCCCTCCGCAGATGCTCGACCCGGCAGCTCTGGGCCCAGAGCGGGTCGGGCACCTCCTGAACGGTCACCGGTGCCGCCCGCACCCCGCCCGGGCACAGGGCGAGGAAGGCCGCCTCCAGGTCTGCGTCATCAGCGCGGCCGTGTGAACTAGGGCTGCCCGCAGGCCACAGAAGGGTGAGCCCTGGCCAGCGGCCGGTATCGGCCCCGCACGGGCTTTGAGGAGCGCGGCCCAGGCGCCTTCTCCAGCTTTCCTCACCGCCCTGCTCTGTCCGCAGGGCTGAGCCGCCCGCACCCGCAGCAGATGGCGCCCCGCAGCCTGAGTCCGCACGGCCACCCCGCGCAGAAGGCGCCGGCGCTCCTGGGCCTGCCGGCCGCGCTGACCACACAGCAGCAGCAGCAGCAGAAGCTCCGGCTGCAGAGGATCCAGATGGAGCGCGAGAGGATCCGCATGCGCCAGGAGGAGCTCATGCGGCAGGTGCGCGGGGGCGGGGCGGCAGGTGGGGGCTGCAGAGAGCGGGTGACGGGGGGGGGTGCTGGTGGGGGCGCGGCTGGTGCCCTCGGGTGCCCCGTTGAGGGTGGAGACGATCTCCGTTTAGAAGCGCCTGGGTGCGAGTCCAGCGCAGAGCTCAGTGTCCCCTCGGCCCTGTCCCACCGTCAGCCCGCACAGCTGAGTTACCTGGGGCAGCACCTGCCACGGCCTGGCCGCGCCCGGCACCCTGACTATCTCCGCTCTGCCTCCTGGGCGGGCGTTGGGGGACAAAGAATCTGGACCCATCGTTGATCTGAGGAGGAGCTTGAAGAGTTGGGGAAACTGGGAGAATGAGAGGGAAGGGGTTTCCAGGGAGGGTCCACGCGGCGCTGGGCACACAGTGACCCTGAGCCACACCCGCCTGCCCACCGTAGCCGGGCCGAGGCATCGTGTCCTCCCCCGTCAGTGCTGGACTCGCTCCGGCTTCATAGAGTTTACCAACTGCTTTGGGGAAGAAAGTGTCCATGTGCCTCCTCGCACAGTCACACGGAGCAGGATGCGCGGCGCCCTGGGCGCTGGAGGGACGGGCCGGCCGCGGGGCGGGGGCGGGGGGCGCTGCTTCGGGCTGGAGCCGGTCTCCTGACCGCGGTCCCTTCGTGAGCGTCCCACGGCTGCGGCAGCCACAGGCGTCCCTGGAGACATGGGGACACGTCCTGGCACCCTCGTTTAAAACATAGATCCAGTCTGGGAACTTTAAAGTGAAAAAGCTAAGTTTTGATCTTTAAGAGTATAATTGACTTTTTGTAAAAATTCTGACTGAGGTAAAAGAAAACATTTTGCTAAATAAGGAAGCCAGACCCCGAACCGCCTCGGGGACATTCTGGAAAGGCCGCTTCCCTGCCCTCCCGCCGCCTCGGCCTGGACGCAGACTTGGCACCTTCTCGGTGCCCTGGGCCTTCTCCACGTGCTGGGCCCCAAGTCGCCCCTCGGTTCCGACGCCGTGGCTGCCACCCGACATGGCCCAGCGCTTCCTCCGGCAGCGCTGGGTGGGGATTCGGCACACGAGCTGCCTGGGCCCCGGATCCGTCCTGCAGTCACGGCGGCACCTGCTTAGCTCCTCCAGGGCAGGTCCCCCGAAGGGGACGCTGCGGTAAATGGTGGGGAGACTCCAGCTTCTCTCCCCCCGTTTGTCTCTTCGATTCCTTCAGACAGAACCAGATTCCAGCCTGTCTGAGGGGCGCCATTGGGAAGGGGAGCTCTGCCGGGTCTGTGACCTCCGGACCTGGCAGGGCTGTGACCCTGCCCTTCTCGCCAGGACACTGACCCTTAGGCACACAGTAGGCCCTGCCGTCTCCCCCGGCCTGGGCCTTGTGTGTGAGTGCTGGACTGGGTTTCCCTGCTGGGTTTTGGGCTCCCGTCGACTTGGATGCACCCGGCCCAGGGACACCAGTGTGCGTGGCCACAGGCAAGTGCTGAGACCTTGACTGGTGTGGAGGCAGCTCTTTGGAGCCCAGACACGGGGAGAGCAGGGAGAGAGCCGTGGAGGTGCCCCCAGCCTGCCCTCCAGAGCGGTGGCATCCAGGACAGCCCTGGAGAGTAGGCTCAGGGTGGAGTGGCCGCAGGGGCATGCCCTCGGCCACAGCCAGCCCCAGGGGGCCCCGGCCACCCCGCCCTCCTCCGTCCCCACGTGGGCCTGCCTCCCGGGCTGCCCACGCCTCCCTGACCGCCAGTTTCAGCAGGTCCCTCCCAGGAACGGTCCGTGCGCGGAGTAAGCACACTCATGTCTCTAAAGGGCCCTGTTGAAAATGCCCCTCCCTGGGCACAGTTCTAAACGGGGCTCACACGTTTGCACATGGGGAGAAATGCACCCCCTCAGACCCACTCACTATCTCCCCTCAAAGGCCAGAAAGAGAGACGTGCAGAGTGGTTTACACAGGTGCAGAGTTTGAAGGAAGAAGACAGGATACAGCTGAGCCGGGTCCCTGGCGCAAGTGGGCGGGAAGTGGGGGGCCGCCTGGTATCCGAAGCGTCCGCTTGGCAGGGTAGCAGAACACGCTGGCCAGCAGTTAAGATCCCCACTCGGCTCACTTGTAGGTGAGGCGAGAGGGCGTCTGGGTGATAGCGTTACCTCCTCGGGGACGACAGGCAGACCAGGTCAGGGCTCCGTCCTGGTGCGAGTGGCAGCTGCAGCCATAATTACAGTCTCGGCATCTGCCTCCGACGTGGTGCCGGAGCCGGCAGCTGAGCACGTGGTTGAGGAATGCTGAAGGGAGGCTCAGGAAGTGCAGGGCTGCGTCCCCGGGACCCTTGGCCCCGAGTTAGAGACACCAGGCAGGATGCTGTTTTCCGTAGGAAGGCGCTGCCGCCTGTGAGGTCGGGCCCTGCAGACAGACTTCTGCACTGAGCAGCTGTGTTCACGTCAGGCCCCGCGTCTTCCCGCCCAGCCTTCGTGACGCGTGGTCCCCAGTTTGCAGGGACCCTCACGCTGGAACTGTGCGGGGCTGACGGGCAGTCGTGTTGGTATTTGAAAAGCAAGACAGGCCTGCCGAGGACAAGGACGCGGACGGGTGGGCTGGAGGGCTTCCTGCTGCTCCGTGCGGCCTCCCGATTCAGTCCGGGGGGCGGTGTCCGGGACGCGGGGCGGCGTCTGTCCCCCAGGCCCCCGGCTGTCACACACAGGCGCTGCGGAGGTTGTTGGGACGGTAAACCCTGGACGCGTAATCGTGTGTCTGCAGCGAATCCTGGGCGAGCTGCGCCCCCGGGTAGAAAGGACCAGAGAAGTTCACACCCGCCCGGCTCAGGACACCTAGGCCCCATTCACAGGGCGGACAGGCTCGGACACAGGCGGCCGCCGCCCCCAGCCGCAGGGACAGGCCAGCGCCCCAGCCTCGTCCCCTCTGAACGGGCCGCAGCCCTGTCCTGGGAGACTCCTGACCGCCCGGGCCTCCGTTTCCTTGCTTGCTGATGGGCACCGCGGGGTTGCCGGGGAGGGAGTGACCTGGGTGGTCGAGCGCTCAAGACAGTGCTGCCCGTGAGGTGGCAGCAGCTCGGAGCAGCTCACCCGTGGGCGCTGAGAATCGATGTCCCTGCTCAGTTACCGAGCGAGTTTCGCACCCACCAGGCCTCCACTCTGCCTGCATCCGCAGCAGCTGCCCCTGACCCGCGGGCTGAGTTCACGCGGCAGCGGTGGGTCACCGGTGCGGGCACACGGGAGCGAGCGAGTGAGCACCGACGTCCGGGCAGGGGCGTGATGGGTGCGAGGACCACGGCCGGAGGGCATGACCGTGGGGCGGGCGGGCGACCCTGGAGGGACGGGCCAGTGCAGTAGCCGTGGGTGTGGGTGGAGTCCCAGTTTCCGTCCCGCTCTCCCGGGAAGCCACCGCCGGGCGGATGGGGAAGGAGCTGGACCCAGTGTCTGCTCCCTGGCTGTCGGCAGACGCGCGGTGAGGTTTCGTGTGGGCCCCACGCCCCCCGCTTGCCTGGCCCCCGCGCCGCCAACACCGGCCCAGAGGCGTGTGAGCACCGGCCCGGGAGTGCACGGCCATCAGTCCTTCGGGCTCAGCGGCGGCCGTGGGGTCTGTGTCGGTGCCGGACTGTGGGCCGAGCGGCTCTCTGGGCGGGCGCGCATCTCCCGATGCCCGACTGGACCGCGCGTCCCCTGACCGTCCTTCCTCCACAGGAAGCCGCCCTGTGCAGACAGCTGCCCGTGGAAGCAGAGACGCTCGCCAGCGTCCAGGCTGCTGTGAGCGCGCCTGCCATGACTGCCGACCTGCGGACCATCGCCAGTAACGGCTCAGACCCCTTCCTCAACGGGTGAGCCATCCGGGGCCGGGTGCTGCTGGACAGGTCCACCCACACTGGATACGGGTGGGCAGTGGCGGAGAGGTGGGGGCACCCGGTTTGTCCGCGAGCTGGACAGACGAGTCGCCCACCTCCCGGGTGCGCGCGGGGTCTCTGACGCTCCCTCTGCTCACAGGGGGCCGTACCACTCCCGGGAGCAGAGCACGGACAGCGGCCTGGGCCTGGGCTGCTGCAGCGTGCCCACCACCCCAGAGGACTTCCTCTGCAATGTGGACGAGATGGACACAGGTAGGAGCCGGGCCTTGGCCGCCGTCCTCCACGCCGGCCCGATGCCCGTGCTGCCGCGCCCCTTCTGTGATCCGTGGTGACGGGACTGCAGGCCCGACCTTGGGGTGTGGACGGGTCAGATGAGCCGGTGGGGAGGCTGGAGTCCTGCGTCCTCTGTCATGGCCCTGACGCCCGGTCCCCGCCGCCTGGGGGCCGGTCTGGAGGGGCCGCTCGGCCGCTGTGGGGCCGGCGCTGACTGGCGAGCCGACAGCACCGGCAGCGGGAAGCCGTGTGTTCGCTGCACGACCGCCAGGACCTGAGTGCCACGTGTGCGGAGGACCCGTCCTCGGGGTGTGGCCTGGCGGCGGGAGCCCGTCTTCCCGGAGCGCCCGGCCGCTCACCGGGGCCAGTCCTGAGAGCCGCGGGCGCGGGGCTGTACCCTTCGGTGCCGGGAGCTGCAGCGGCCGCCTCCTCTGTTGCAGGCGAAAGCGCAGGGCCGGCGCCTGTGAGCGCGGGCTCCCAGCAGGCCCCCTTCCCCGATTTCCTGGACTGTCTCCCCGCCACGAACGTGGACCTCGGCACGATGGACTCGGAGGACCTGATCCCGCTCTTCAACGACGTGGAGTCGGCGCTGAGCAAGAGCGAGCCCTTCCTGACCTGGCTGTGACGGGCGGGCGCAGCCCCGAGGCCCCGGCACCCAACCTGCCCCGGCGCCCGCAGCGGGGCCAGGGGTCTCGTGCCCGCTTCTCTCGGGTGCCCGCGGCCTCGCACTCCGCGCCCTGGGTCCGTGCCCCAGTTGGCCGAGTGGCAGCTGGCCGCAGGCGGAGGGCCTGGCAGGAGCCGCCTGGCAGGCGCCCATGCGATTAGACCTAGTGCCTGTTCAGAAACTGCTTGACCAGTCGCCTGGAAGGCTTTAAACATGATTGAACTTGAGCTTTGTTTCCTGTGGGCGGCGGCTTCTGCGTCCAGAGGGGCGCGTTGACCCCACGGCGTTGCCCACACGGTGGGAGGGGCCGTTATCGCCAGTCAGCGTGTATTAGACGCATTCCTAGAGCTGCAAGCCGTGCTTTTTTTCAGTGCAGCTTCGAATTTGATGGTTTTTTATGAAGCACCTTTTCGTCACTGACGCCAAGCGTCCTGGGTCAATCGGCGGCGAGCGTGCTTTGTCTTCGAAACGGCTCCGAAGACATCAGAACGGCCTAGCCCTCCACCCGCCCGCCGCTGCACGCGCCTTCCTTCAGCTCCAGGACCGCGGGCTCGGCGTCAGGCTGTGCGTGTCTGGCACGTCCACTATGCAGCTGCGTGAAGGGGGCGGCGCTCTGCCGCGGAAGCTCCCTGACGGAAGCACGCAGTGGCCGCTGCGCCCGCAGCGTCGCCGGCCTGTCCCTGCCGTCGCTGTGCGCGCAGGAGGCCCTGCTTAGCATAACTGTGTGTAACCAGGCGTTTGCTGGCTTCCCAGGACCGAGTGCGGAGTCCCCACAGGCCCCGCGCCCGCCTTGCCGATGACGTCCTTGTTGTCTAACGTATGGAGCTGACATTATTTATGATCTATGAATTGCATATGTTTTGAAAGACATTAAAATTCAAGTCTCTGAGAGGAACCTTTCCATTCCCAAGGGGGCTTGTGTGCTGGGATCTTAGCTGAGACCCGTCCCTACCTGGAGGGGCAGAGTCAGCACTTCTGTTGTTGGGAAGCGGCAAGTGGGAAGGGCAGAGGCGGAGTAGGGAGGTTCTGGAACTCAGTGAAAGGCTGCAAGATGGATCAGACTGGTGAGAGCACCCCGAGAGCAAGGCACGCAGGCGGCAGGAGCCCCCCAAGAGCAGAGCACCCTTTTTGCCCTCCCTCCAGCCTCCATCCGTCCCTCCATCCCTCCGAGGCAGAGCTGGCGGGGGGAGAGCGTGCACTTTAGCGTGAGGGCGGCCCCGGGCTCCCTCCCCTGCACAGGCCTGTGCTCCAGGCCAGCAGCGGGCATCTGTCCCGTCCTCTGGCCCCGAGTGTGCCGAGCAGGCCAGGTGCTCATGTGCCCAAGTTGAGGGGATCTCGGTCTCTTCTCCTCTTTGTCAGCAGTAATTGCAGAAAGAGTGTGCCTTCTTTCTGAGAAAAAGAAAGAACAAACAAGGGACCTAACCAAACTGAGCAGTGTTACTGTATTTTTTTAAAATATTTTATAGACTCATTTTCAGGTTATTAAACACAGAAAGAAACAGATATCTCTCTTTTTTAAAAGTAGTTAAAGCATTTGTGATTTGTATTAGCAATTTTAGGGTTTCCTAGAAGAATTTTTTTTAGCAAAATCAGCTGAAACATTTATGAGTGAACATGAATATTTTCCAGGATAAAATGCGGACCCTGATTATGTGTTTATTAGTAGAGGCAGATAGGATATTTTCATTTCAAAGGCTGTAAAGGACGGCCTTTGTTTAAAGAACACTAAAGTTAGAAATCTCAAGAATAGTTTTAAAGATTTTTCCTAATATTTTAAGTGTTGAAAGCCCCGCAGAACTCACGATAAGGTGCTACTCCATTTCTTGCTGCCAAACATCTCTAGTCCTAGCACTGAAATGTCGCCGTTTCATCCAGTCATTTTGTCACAGAAAAGACATACTGCAAATTGAAAGTGAAAAATCATTTGAGATCTTTCTTTCAAGGCATTTTTTCCTGACAAACTACATTTGCAACCCTGTTAAATCTAAATAATTGTGAGTGTTTCGCCGTAGCATTTAGGATGTGAATGAAATGCACGTGGAAGAGACTCAGAAAGGACAGTGCCGGTGCCCTTGGCCCGGGCGGCAGACAAGCTGAGGAGGTGTGCTCGTGACAGAAAGTCACTTCGCCAAGGACAACTTCTGTGGGAAAAATAAGCTGTAAGCAGATAAAGGGGTTGTAGAGTGCTTGGGAGATGGGCTGTTGACGGAGACCGTTCCTAACACCACGTCATGTACACGCTAGTTCTCTAACTTCTGAAGACGCTTCTTCTGTGCGACGCCTGTTTATTGACTCCAGAGTGCTCTGCGTTCGCGGAACGCGTGCAGCCCTGTGGGCCGGACCAGACTGCCTGACCCGAGTTTGGTTCTGGTTTCACTTCTCTGATGACGAGAAAATAAATACGTCGCATTTGCCACGGAGTCTTTGTCTTCCTGAGTCCGCGTTTCTTCCGCATCCCTGCAGACGCCGCCGGGAGGCCTGTTCTTCAGTCGTCTCTCGACAGCTCTGGTTCCACCTTGTCCCCCACTGAGATATGTCGAAAGGCGCGCGCGTGTGTGAACTCAGCCTGCCCTCAGCGGCCCACAACGGGCTCTCGGCCGGCAAGCAGGACGCACGGCCCCGAGAGCAGGGCTGCCTTCGTTCTAAGTGGGGCACCTGCTGCTCACAGGCCCTGGGTCTCAAATCCCTGGTCCAAACTTCCGTTGCGCTCTGGGCCGGCCCTCAGAGCGGTCAGAAGGCACAGCCTCTCCTGCAAGCCCCTCGGTAAACAGGAGCGGCCAGGGGTCGGGATGAGCGTGTAGGGGCCGGAACCTGCACCGTTACTGATCTGGAGACTGGAAACCAGGTAGGACAGTGACACACCATTTCACGTCCCCAAACTGCCACGCTGACAGCCCTCGGGTGCTGGCCGGGGCACGGTGCAGGGGACATCAGGCGCAGACGGCGGTGCCTCCCGGCGGCCGCTGTCCCCCAGCCCCGAGGACGAGGCCCAGAGCATGGAGACGCCCAGCTGGTGGGCAAGCAAACGCCTGCCACCCTGTGCCCCGCACGGAGCAGAAGGGACTGCAGTTCTCTGCAGGGGCTCCCCAGACACAGGCGTTGATTAAACAAACCCGGACTCGCAGCAGTGACCCCGCCAGGAGCAAACCGGCGAGCACCGGGGACAGGGCTCCAGTCACCGCACCCCGGGACGAGGCAGGGTCTCCCCCTTAGCAGGCACTGGTCGGGGACAAGCCGGGGAAACGGAAGCGGGGAAGGGACCGAGGAGGACGTGAAGGCACTGCCTGCGGCCGCCGGGCAGCCACCCAGCAGAAAGGAGATCCTGGAGGGAGCTTGGGCCGGAGGAGAGGGCCTGGCCCGTTTCCTTTAAAACGCCTGTAGTGGTCTAAGTGTGTTCAGACCTGACTCACTTTAACACAACCGACCTGCATCTGGAGGCCTCGGCCGCTGAAGCGACTCCGTGGTCTCACCGACAGGCAGCAAACTGTCCGAGTTACTCCGAAAAGCTGTCACTTCGATGTGCATGTCTCCGCTCTCACAAACCAGTTAGGGCTCATCACTCCCATCACAACCTAATGATTTGATTTTCCCAGCAGCTCCAGTACACGTGAGCAGCTGGTGGATCCAAGTCCCTGGCCGACTGAACCCCGTTGTTGGTGTTACTTGCTGACCACGCCGGGGTGGGGGTGACGCCCGGGGCCACCCACACAGGTGGTCGGACGGGGGCAATATCGCCCCAGGGTGGGGAGGCTGGGCGCCCTGCTCTCTGCTGTCCCCTTGTGCCCAGGCTGCAGGTTCCAGGCTTCTCACCTCCGCATGCCCGGGACAAAGAGCCCCCAAGCGCAGGCGGGCCCCTGCTGCCCTCCCGCCCGACAGCAGGCTGCACCCTGCGCCTGTCCTCACTTGGTGCCTGGGCAGATGTCTGCCCTGCTTCTCCGCAGAGCCAGCAGCCTCGGTCCCTGGAGGATGGCCAGCAGCTGGGACATGGAAGGGCAGCCACTGGTTTCCATGTGTGCCTGATCCCCATCCCTGAGGCGAGTGGGGCGTCGCTCTTGACGCCACGGGCACCTCTGTCCTCCGCGCTCGGTCAGCACTCAGCTCGGGCTGCTAACCACTCCCGGAGGCCGACAGTGACCGGGGACAGGGCTTGTCCACAGGACTTGACCTGGAGCCTCATGTCGGAACAGGATCCCACGCGAGTGGATGAGAGCTGGGCGGCACAGGTCCCCAGGCCAGCAGGAGCCCACACACTGGCAGGGGGACGGGGCTCCACACAGGGAACTCCTGCAGGGTCCCCGCCGACTTGGGAGAGTCAGGACATGCCAGGGGCCTCCGCGGTGCAGGGCCCTGCGGGCGGGGCAGTGCTGGGGTGGCTCTGCGAGGACTCATTCTGGTGAAGGAGCCTGGGGGCTCCCTGTCCCTCCCCACCTGCGGCCGGGTCACCCCACCCATCAGAAACGCCAGCCAGCAGCCTGCTGTGAAGTGCAAGGCGTCCTTACCAGTTTAAAGGTGCATATTGTATTTTTAGTTGCTTCTCAGAGTATTTTCTTTTGATTTGTACATTTGCTTCGCATTTACTGTCTGCAGTGACCTCCCAGCAAAGGCCTATGTTACAGGGGCTGGACCGGCCACCCTGAGGGTCCCCTTGCATAATCGTGTTCCACGAATAAAAGGGACACACATGAGCACACACGGCTGTCTGTGCATGTGGATTTTGAGCATCCACAGAAGATGCCAGCATGTTCCCCACGCACAGTCCTGCTTGTGGACAGGGGCCATGGGACGTGGTGGCAGGCAGGTATATGGACACGTGTCTGAGGGATGGGGAGCTGCACGTGAGTGTGTGTGAGTTTCAATGTGCAAAAGAAAAGTTCTCCAATAAAAAAGCAAATAAATAAAGGGGCGGTGCTGGATCACACACGTAATTTCATCTCCACTGCTGTGAGGTTGGTGTCTGTGACACTTTTTTGCTGAAATGACATGTGACTGCGAAGGACATTAGCAATTCCCCATTCCCGAAGGACTTAGGATGCTCTGTCCTGACCACATCCTCTGTCCCTGCACTGAATCCCGAAGTGGCGTTTCCGGTGTCAGCCACTCGCTGCTCCCCCATCAGCCCCACAGGCCATAGTCAGTCCTGCCACTGGGCTTTGGACAAGCTGAGGACTCTGGTTCACAGGGCTGTCTGCGTCACCTGTTTCCAGAGACGCGGCCCGTGCTCCCCGCGGGCTCCGACGCAGTCACTCCTGGCTGCCTGGTGTCACCTGCGGAGGGCAGGTGTCCCTGATGACAGGCACAGTGCAGCCGGACACCCAGCTGGCCCGTCGAAGGCCACGCCCTGCAAACAGGAGGTGATGACTTGGTGGCAGAGGTTGCGCTGTGCGGCCGTCCCTCCCGCGTCGGTGACAGTGTCCCGGTGGCGTCGGAAACCTTCTCCAGGTGGATGTGGCCGAGCTCCCCAGGCCTGTGGACGGAGGGAGCGGGGCCAGGCTGGGGTCGCCCTGCCCCGTGGCCCCCAGCATCCCCGTCACCAGGTGTGCTGCTTCCAGCAGCGTCCTGAGTGCAGAGGGTGGAACAGGGAGCTCCCTGCAGCGAGTTACCGAAGATCCTACGACATCTGCAAAAAAGCTGAAGTCCCTCCCCCAGAGAGGACACCAGTAAGGTCCTGTGTGCCTCTAAACACTTGAATTCCACTAAATACAATTTTGCGAGGAGTCCCAGATAGTTGCCTTCTTGTTTTGCGGATAGATTTTAAAGGGATCAGGCGCTGCAAGTCCCGATATGGTGGCAGGAGGCGCCCAGGAGACAGCGAGGCCGCCGGGCTGCGCTCACTGGCGTCTCTGCTCGTCGCCCAGGCCCCACTGAGCCCGCGCGGCCGGAGTGCGGGTGGCGGTGGGCAGGGACTGCGCCTCCTCTCAGCGCCCAGGGGCGTTGCAGGGAATCCCAGGGTGGCCTGGGCTTGGAACACACACCCCAGGACACCTAAGATAAAGAATAAAATGAAATAGAATGAGTGCTTCCCCCTCTCTCTTCCTGCCTGCCTGCCTGTTGGCCTTCATCCCTGCTGTGCCCTGCCTTAAAAAAATAATAAATAAGTCAATTTAACTGTTCAAACAAACCAGAAATTTTTAAAAAGATTTTCTATTTAAAAACATCTTTAAGATCCTCCTTAAAGCTGCCTACGGTGTAGCTCTATGACATAGTAATATCGCACAGCCAGAAAGAAGCGGTACTTTGAATTACTACCAGGAATGGCCCAACAGGTATTTCGATCACCTGTTCTAATGTGTCTGACAGCACAGGATCCGTCAAAATGAAATCCAGGGAAGTGACGCTCCAGACGCTGAGTTATGAAGAACAGTGTTTTTAAAAGTCTAGTAACTACTTTCATAGTATTATAGTGTGGAGTTTATTTCCCTGTTTTCTCCCCGTGGAAAAATCAGTAGCGCGATCTACTCAGCTAGTCCTCTGAAGCAGGACTAATTCTTCCTGTTCAAATGTTCAGCTCGGCTTCTGTCACTTCTTCACTCTTCAGTCATTTGGCCTTTGATTTGGGGTAAATACACCTACATTTGATGCACAGAGCGCGAAACTGGAGGCTCGGACACTGTCACACGAAGAGACCTTGTTACGCGTTTTGTTAGCTTTGCTGATTCCCTCCGTCGATGATCCCCGACTTGACATCAGCTTTTGGAAGCTGTGCTTGAGCATGAAAGGCAGGCGAAGGGTTTGGAGGGTTCTGTTCTGCTTCCCCGTCTCGTCGCTCTGCCTGCACTTCGGACAGTGAGCACTGCCTGTCCTTCCCAGCGGACTGAGATGCCGGGCTGAGAACAACCGCTCTGGGTTCTGAGCGGTGAAGTGTCCCCGACGCAGGAGCGTCCCTGGCGGCTCTGTGTCCGTCTCTGTCCTCGAGGACGGGAGTCGTTTCCGACACCCAGAGCACGGCGCTGACTGCCCGCTGCTCTTTGGCGCCGCTCCGAGCCGGGGGCGCGTCTGCTCGCTGAGCACGGCGGCTGGTCCTTCGCCCCCAGCCGTGGGAGAAGCGCCCTGAGCACTCAGACGGCGCGCTCGTCCTGCTTCCTTCTTCCTTTCTCTGGGGACGACAGCCCCGAGGCAGCAGATCCACGTGAACAGTCTAGTTAGCTGCCGGACGTCTGGCTTCTCTGCCAAAGTGGACACGTGCCCGAAGGTCTGTTTGGGGAGGCACCGCCGCAAGGGGATTCTGAGACCAGCGACCACCGAGAAGTGGGGGCGGAATCCTTAGGGAGGACACTGTTAAGGGCCAGTGAGGGTTTGCGCACAGAGGGAAGGCGGGGTGAGCGGGCTCTGGACACCGCCCTGTGTCCTGTCTCCATCCCACTGGACACAGAGCAGCTCCTCTGAGCAGTCCCCAGCGCCCAGGGGGACGCAGAGGGCCCCGAGGCGGCTTCCTGGGGGGCAGTGGGTCTCCGAGTTAATCACAGGACCCTGATGGGCGGACGGCCAGGCCGCATCCGGGAGCAGGCGGCGGCCTGCTGGACAGTCAGCCCGCCGGAGCAGCTGGGCGTCCGCGCTGTGGTCGGTGCCGGCGCCAGGCCTCCGCTCAGCTGCTCCCCCTTGTGGCCGCTCGGGGCAGTGCATCGACAGCACAGGTGTGGCCAGAACGGTCGCAGGGCGGCCTGGGCGCTGCTGACCTGCCCCGGAGCCCTGAGCCCGGAGTCCGGAGCCTGGAGCGGCGGCCTCTTCTGGAACCCAGGGAGCGAGGCGTCTGCGGAGATCTCCACCAAGAAGACGCGTCTTCCTCTCTGTCCCTCTGTGCTTCCCTCCTCATCCGTGCACGTTCGGAGGGGCCCACCCACCCTGCATCAGGCTGCTCGGCCGCTGGAGTGAGCGCCGCCCGCCGGCTTCCCGGGCGCTCAGAGTCCGCGTCTGCCCCGGGACCCGGCTGTGGGTCCTCCTGGTGCACCCTGGGGTTTATGGACCAATGCGTGCAGTGACCGCCTGCAGTGACGCTGCGACTGGGGTGCGGGCTCCGTCCACGGCTTCCCGCCGCCAGGTCAGGCGGAGACTCAGCGCGCACAGGCCGGCGGACAGGCTGCCGTGTGCTGAGTCCCAGGAACGCCAGGCCGTTTTCCACGGTAAGCAGAGACACGGGAGGGAGGTCCCAGTAGGCAGGTGCAGGGCTGACGCGAGGGGCCAGCGAGGTTTCCCCAAGGACCCAGAGGCACCACTCCCTCGAGTGACGCTGGCACCCGGTGCGCGGGGCGTCCAGACGCGGGACACCGGTCACCACGACCACCGCGCACTCTCCCGGACCGGAGGCGTCCTCACCGTGATTGGAAAGGAAGCCATTTCTGGTGCACGTCGGTGGAGCAGCGGTTGGGTCAGCCGCCTCCGACCCGCCCAGTCCACACACGTCCGAGGACCCGGGTCCACGTCCTGGAGCTGGGAAAACACCAAGATGGACAACTAAATAAAATAAATGCTTCCTCCTCCTCTCTCTTCCTGCTGCCTGATCGCCTTCGTCCCTGCCTGCACCTTTCCTTTAAAAAAAGTAATAAAAATAAAGTAAAATAAAAAGAAGCCATGTTGATGCTCACTGATAAATAATCCTAACATAATTGCAGTCATTAGAGATTCTCTTTCGCTGTTTCTTTTAAAAATACGCTGTGGAAAAATAGTCTCAAATAAAGTGATTTCAAAAATGACTTCTGAGGCATGTGAAGAAATGTCTATTTGCAATGAATGACCCAGAAAATCAAGTCTTACCCCAGCTTGCCAATGAAGATATTTTTTTTTAATCAGGTCAAAATTCATTTTAATGGAAAAAAATGTATGTGGCATTAATTTGCATGCAGAGCCTTCAATGCAAACTTAGATTCCCAGATGCCCAGGTGCAGCATGTGATCCAGATCTTTTCTAAAATCTTTCTTCTGAGAATTCTGTTTGCATCAGATTCTACTTGCCCACAAAGAGCATGGCCACAGTTTTATGACTAGCATTTAATGACGATTGTAGTTATACAACACATCATAAAAATGCACATTTTAAACAAACCGCTTAGTATGCTTTAGGCCACAGAATCTCCATGTTCTGCCCTGAGACTCCCGTTGAGTCTCTGTGCTGACAGCTGTGACCGGTGCACCTGTGAAGACACATTGCAATCACTGGAGGGAAGGTCCACATGTCGGAAAAACGGGGGCAGACAAATGCCAGCGGCTGTGAGGCATGACACTGTCCCATGAGTATGCACTTTATTCCCACTTTCGTTTCTGTCTTGTCTGCTCCCAAGAAAGAGGCAGGTGGCTCATCATGAGAGTGACCATGACTTTGTCACTGGACTTTAGAGGGTGGAAGGGGCTGTCAGTCCTCACACTGACACGGAATAAACCAGCACTGCTGAGAACACTGAGCCCCTCCAAACCCCTGGTGCTACGGAGGGAGGAAAAATCTACCCATTGCATCAAAAAATGAGGAGTAAACACCCTTTCCATTTCTCAGCAAATGAAACATTCTAGGAAATGTGGTTGGTTTGACAGCATGGAAATGGCTTCCAGTCCTACCGTCTGCTCGATCCCACCACTCTCCAGAGAAGATGGGCCACCCCGTCCTGGTTTATACGTGTTAGAAAAAGGGAGCATGTCATCAGTCATGTAATTGATATACATTGCTTCTTGACATGTCTGTGCTAATTAAAGCACACTTTAATTAAAAAAGAAGAGATGCTGTCTACCAGATGGTGATTCCTCTTTTACCTCGCGTGTGTCAGGGGCCGCGTGATTCATTGCGATCAGCTGTGTCAGCCTTGGGAGACAGCAGCCATCGGAGGACAGCCCCCTGCCCTCCAGGTGTGGGTGCAGATGTCGGTGGGGGGGCATCTCCCAGAGTCCCCACCATCTAAAGGCGGGCAAGGGCTCTGTCAAACCCTCACACAGCACTTTTGCTCCTGGGACTAAGTCAAACCCTCGTGACATCGCCTTCAGGTTAGCAAATGCAGGTTGGCGAATGTGTTCGATGCCAACGCCAGTCAGGGCACGCTGAGCAACGGTGACTCAAGGCAGAGGCAGGTGTGGGCCGGAGAGCCGTGCCCCTTCATCATCTCCTTCCATATGGCTGGTTCACGGCCAAGCCCAAATCCTCACACAGCTACGTGGTATCGGACAGCACCGCGTGTAGGCGGCAGCATGAGCGATGACCGCGGCGCCGCACGCACTCCGTCCACCAGGTCCTGATGTCACAGGTGCCAACCACAGCACCGAGGACGGTCCCTCTGTCCCGTCCCGAGCTGACAGTGACCACCGTTCCAGTCTCCAGACTGCGGAGCCAGCAGTGGGCTCATTCTGAGGAGGCAGCACAGCTGACGTGAGCGTCGCAGGTGTGCTCCCAGCCTACACCCTTAACCCATCACGGTTTCAGTCCGAAGAACAGCAGGGCTGTCCCCGGATTCTCACCGGTGAAACTCTCATCCTGTGACCTTTCCCTGCCTGTGGAAGCAACTTCCACCTGCGGCCCGTGAGCAGGACAGTGACTGCTGAAGCATCCACAGTCCGAGCAGCAGAGCGCCATTCACGCGGCGACATCGTCAGGGCTTCCCTGGGTCTGAACGCTCTGCTGTCCCTGCACCTGGCGGCACCCATGTCGCTGGTCGTGGGCTGTGACTGCCCCTGAGACTGAAAACACCAAGGGCACTTTTGGGCTCAGCGCACCAAGGTCGTTGTTTTCAATCCAGCTTTGGGCTCCATCATTTTAATCACTTGTGAGAAGCTCGGTTTCCTCTTTCTGCCCAGGCTCGACCGCTGAGCCGTGACTGTGTTCAGAGTTCTGGTGTGAGGACACAGGTCGCAGGTTTCGTCAGAGTGGCTTTTCCAGAAAAGATCCATTTTGTTCCAACACTGAGCTGAACAGAATCCCACTGTGAGGAGGAGGAATTGTTCACGGGCTCGTGACGTCACGGTGCTGCGTCTTAAAAATGTTTTGATTTGTTAACACTGAGTTTCTGACCACAATTTCAGTAACAACTGGGTTAGGATACCCTCTTCCTCTTACGCATCATTAAAACGCTGTGAGATAAACCGGCCCGCAATTTTCAAACACTTGGCCCCTCTCCCCGACGCGGCTCCCGAGGCCAGGTCCATGGCTCCCCCAGCCGGCACCTCGGCCTCCAGCCGCGAGCGGCCTGAACCCAGACGCTTAGGACCTGACTCTTCGGTAAGAACAACCTCACTGCTTTTACAACTCAGACTCATTTGTGCCTCACATTTCCCACTGGATTCTGGAGGTGACATGATGCCCCATCGCAGAGCCGATGGATGCTGGAAAATGATGCAGGAAGAAAGCTAAGCATCCTCACATGCGCCTCTTAGAAGTCAGACACAGGCAGATGTCACCTTATCTCGACGTTAGTTACCATTAATCCTGCCAAAACACGGTTTTGCCTCTACATTTTAAAGTGTTTACACAGCGTTGTGAAGACCTGGTTCATTACTTTTTACCGAATCTGGTTGCCGTGACTTACAGCAAAGTATACAGCGTCTGCTGTTATATGAGTTTGCTTTGGTGTGATTTCTGAAGGGTTCGAATCTTTCACATTTGCATTTCAAAGTAACTATAAAAATGCGTTCCATTGCAAAACATTAGCATAAAGCAATTTATATTACATATTCTTTCGGAAACGCCAGGAAGAATCCCACCCCTATTGCATTTCCGTCTGGAGGCATCATCTTACTCTGAATATTTGCATCAATATCTCAGCAATAAAGTAAAACTATGAGGAAGAAATCCTTTCAGTTCTATTCCACATGGATAAGCTCTTCAAATGGACTGAGCACAGGACGTGTGTAGCGAGGGGCCAGCACTGCTGTCTGTGGGGAGCTGCCGTGGGAGGCCCACTTACCCCCAGAGGGAGTGAGGCTCCCTGGGGGAAACATTCCTGCCCAGGACAGGCCTGAGTGCTTGCGTGGCCTTGTTCTCCAGGTCACTGCAGCCCGAACACAGAGTCCTGTGCCAAGCGAGTGACAGGTGACCCATGGGACGAAGACACTGCCAATGAGGACCATCTATCTTCGTGAAGTAAGTACCATCTTTTCAGTGCAAAGGCAGCATCCACCCCAGAGCCACTCTGAGGTGGTGACGTCCTGCGCTGGCCAGATGCTCAGACGTTTGTCGCTTTCAGCTGACACGACACCCATGTCTTCAGCTTGAGGACAGAGCGGGGCCTTAGAGCTGCCTCCCCATGCTGGAGCGGCGAGGGTGGCTCCCCAGGAGTATCTGCGTGTCTGGGCCCCGTGACATGGCCGCTCGGCCATCCGAGGATGGCGGCCTTGCCGGTGTCTGGGGCCGCGCTGGGGGCCGTGCTGCAGAACCCTGTCCCTGGTCCACCCGCTGTCCCCGTCCAGCTGCTGGTGCTGGCTCTGCGAAGGCTCCTCTCGGAGGAGGTTCTAGGCCAGGACGGCCAGGTAGCGATCGGCCTTCTCTGCAGAGCCAACCACCCTCACACCCGAGCAGAAGGCCAGGCTGGAAGACACCCCAGCCCCTTCACTCCGACTCTCTAGGGGACAAAGTCCGCAGAACGAAGCAGTGCTATTGGGCTCTGTTGTGGCCCCTGGGCCACCTGGCCCTGACAGATCCCAGGGAGGGGGGCAGGGGAGGGCCCCCACACAAGCAGGCTTTACCACAGGGCCCCGTTTGGATGTGGGGCAGCTGTCATGGGCTTCAGAGAGGGTGCTGATTCTGCAGGACTGCACCCCCTCCCTCCCCACCCTCCCTGCCTCCCTGCCTCCCTCATCCCCACCTGCCCGCATCCTGCTCCCCGGCTCCATCTCTGCTCTGCTCCCTTCCTCTGCAGTCTTGTCAAGAGATGGCATCTCTAGGAGACATGTTCTCCATTTAACATGATTTGAAGCTGAGCACATCAAAACCACGACCACAGAAATTGCTCAAGATGAAGGGAAATTAGGTTTCACCCAGGGGGTGAAGTGGGCTTCGGGCGCGGCTGCGGCCACGCTGGGAGGTGGGCAGCGGGCACTTCAGGACACGGATCTTGGGGCAGCTTGGAGGGCGGCTGGCCAGAGTCTTACTCTGCACACTCCCCGCACGCTCACGCTCCGCCACCGACCCGGCCGTCGCCACGCGCCCAACACACAGGACGAGACTCAAGAAGAAGCGTGAGCCTCTGCTGAGGCCGGCCGCACGGGCAGGCGTCTCGACCCCAGCGCGCCCGCTTTCCACTTGGACATCACAGCATCTGGTTTTTCAGGGTCGAAGCGGGAAGCAAGACTCGGGAAACCCGGCAGGTTGGAGCCCCGCGCGAGGGCGTGGACACAGCGCGGCCCGTCCGCCGAGCCGGCGTCTCCCGTGCGGACATTCAGGCACAGGGACGAGACCGCCTGCAGCCGCCTGACGTTCTTTCCTGACCCAGTGTGTGTGGTAGTAGCGATGTGTTCTCCCTCAAAGCTGCATTTATCTTCCCTCTGGCAGAATCAACGCAGCAGACACGTCCCGGAGCAGCCAGGCGTTGGCCGCCTCCCTGATGACTGTGGGTAACTTTGTATTAGTTTCATGATGATTCTCAAAGTTGCAAATCGCTTCTTTTCCTCCTGACTTGCATTTATGAAAACTGTTACCAGCAGTTACTTTAAATGTCTACTTGGCTGAACATCTAAACAACAACAAAGCTGAATGAGAAATTCTTCATTCACTGACTTCAAACTAAAAATAAATCTGTTATTTCAGCTATATTTCCTCCAAGATTTCATCACTTTCTGAAAATTAAACTTAGTTCGTTTTGACTGAAAACACACAATGGAAATGGGTTGGTCTGCAGCCGGTGTGGTCCTCGCTCGCTGTTCTAATTCCGGCTGCGCCGCGGAACCGTGAGCGGCGGCGGCGTCTGGCGGGAGAGCACAGCAGCACCTGCCACCTCATGGGAGTCCCCGCGCGGCGGGACGGAGGGGGTGCGGGCAGAGGGGGTGCGGGCAGAGAGATGACAGCAGAGGGGGTGCGGGCAGAGGCAGCCGTGCCAACATGGACTGTGTCTCTGGCACAGTCAACAATCAGACAAGCAGCTGAGATGGGGCAACAACGCATTTCTGTATTCTGTCAATGACTATTTGAAAAATCACATAAAATACCTTGTTCATCTGAGTAGCAGAATTATAATGTTCCCAGTAATAATCTCGGGTTAAAAGTGTATTTCTAAAAGATACAAAAGAACTCATAAAACTCAACAACAGAAGAGCATGAAATCCAATCGAAAAATGGGAGGAGGAACTGGAGAGACACCTTTCTGAAGAGGACATGCAGATGGGCCACAGGCACAGGGAAGTATGTTCCTACTCGCTGGCCATCAGGGAAATGCAAATTAAAACAGTAATGAGATATGACTTTACACCTGAAAGGCTGGTTATTCTCCAAAAGTCTAGAAACAACAGCTGCTGGCGAGGATGTGGAGAAAAGGGAACACTTCTGCACTGTGGGTGGGGGTGCAAATCGGTGCAGCCCCCATGGAGATCAGTGTGGAGAGTCCTCAAAAAGCTGAAGCTGGAAATCCCATGTGATCCCGTCATCCCAAGTCTGGGCGTCCCCCCAAAAGATACAGAAGCACCACCCACAGAGACGTATGCTGCACCCCCATGTCTGCTGCGACCCTGCTCACAACAGCTAAGACCTGGAAACGACCTGAGTGCCCAGCAGCAGATGATGGATGAAGAAGACGTGGTCCATACACACACTGGACACCACACAGCCCTCAGAAGAGAGGAAACCCTGTCATGTGAATCCACATGGATGGATCTAGAGGGGATGATGCTCAGTGAAACAAGTGAGAAGAAGAAAGACAGAGACCAGATGACTCACTCACAGGTGGAACGTGAGCAGACACAACAAAGGAACAGATGAAACATAACCAAACCTGAATCATCAGCAACAGAACTGAGGTGACCTGCAGGGAACGGGGTGGGCGAGGCACGCAGTGGCGGAGCCCCCTGGACGCTGGGGAGGGACACTTGGTGATGTGCTGGAAGGTAGGGTGTATTGACATATCTAAGATACGTTGAGCCTACACATAGGGAATTATTTTAATGTGTAGAATAATTACAACAAAAAATTGTTAAATATGTCACATACAAAAGTGTATTTGTATCAGAAGAACACCACGCACACACACGTGCACACACACACACACACGTCTGCACAGTAAGATAGATCAGAGCTTGAGAAATGGAGGAGCCGTGAGTTCTCTCCAGTCGAGAAGATTTCTTATCTCCCCCGGAAACACCGTCTCCACAGTGATGCTGCGTGTAGACGTGGAGACGACATTAACCCCAGATTCCTGGCGGGGTTCTGGTGACAGCCGGACAACGCCTTTTTGAAAAGATAACTGGAAAACAAACCAAAGCAGAGTGCCAGCCGTCTACATGGGCCCAGGATGCACGTTTGTGGTCACTTTATTCATAATGTCCCTGATGCCAGCAATGCAAACACCCGCCCACAGGGAGCGACGAGCAGGCGGGGGCTCTGGGAATGTGGTCCCGTCCTCGATAACAGGGCCAAGCGTTGGCACCCAGGGGCGTCTCCTTTCTCGGCAGCGCCCGACAAGAAGGCGGGTCCACCAGGCAGCAGATGGGGAGACCTGGTGTGGGGTCTGGAAAAGCTCAAGCGCAGGCCCAGTGGGGCCCGGTGGCCGAGGGCTGAGGGGACGGAGGGTGGGGGACGCGGCGGGAAGGGGTCGCGGGGAGCGGCCGCCGCAGAGCGGACGCGTTTCGCTGGTGAGAGTGAACGGACATGAGCAAGGAGCGGACGCAGCCCGCGGGGAAGGCAGCGGGAAGCCAGTCTCGGGCGAGGCGCTGGCCCTCGATCCCTGAGGCACGAAAGGTGTTTGAAAGCAAGAGTTCAAGCAGCGGCCTGCTTGCAGGTGGTAAGTGGTAGCGCGACTCACAAGAAAATGGGAGAGAAAGTGCTTCAGAACCCTGTGCCCCATCAGCTGGAGGACAATTAAATCAATTTGGGTTAATGCCTCGTAGACCATCAAGTAAGTGCCACATGGATTTTTACAGTCAGTAACCAGTCTTAGAAAATAAATCACATACCAGTCTAAGACCTTGAGGAACCTACGACCTTGCAGAAATAGCAAACTGTCAACGTGAAAACAATCCTCTGCCAGCGGCCCCGCAGACGCCGTCGCCAGAACGCAGACAAAAATACCTGGAATCTCGCAGTTTCCAGAGTCATCTAGCGGAGAAGGCAGACGATGTCACTTAGGGACACACCATGCCAGCCAGTGTTCCGAGAGCTTGTGGGGATTCGCTGCGGACCGTCCCCTCCACTTGTGCGGTGCCCTCAGGCTGCACAGAGCAAGGACTCCCTGAGGTCACACGGCCAGCGATGCCCACCGGCGCCTGAACACGCCGCCCGCCAGTGCCGCCCTGTATCCTCCAGCGTGCTGCGCCCGAAGCGCAGGACGGCTAGAGCCCGTTAAGCGTGCTGGAGTTTTATCTGCAGCCTCCATAAGCTGCTCGTAACTGAAATGCGCTTGCAAGCATTGGAGTGGGAGGCAGGTGAAGCTGCAGGGAAGGGTGGAAAGAGTGGAGGTCAGGAAAGTGAGGCGGGGCCTCCGGTTCGCCAGCAGCAGAAGCAAGAAACCTGGGAGAAAGGGTTCATTTATTTGGTGACAAGTGGAGACAGGACCTACGTCTCGCATGCTTGCTCTGAGGGAAAGCAAGCAGGGCATTCCAGGGCATCCGAGCTTGGGGGCTGCGTGATGAGGGGGTGTCCTCTCCACAAAACTCGGGACCCAGTTCACAGGGATGCTGACGTGCACACGTGAGGGGTCACCAGTCAGTCCCTGGTGTCTCAGATTCCCTGGCACCACCATCCCTGGTCAGTCTGCCCAGCAGCTGTTTTTGAGACTCGGCAGAGGAAACAGAAAACAGGAGATTAACCCACAACAGGTGGAGTGGGCCGCGACAGCTGCGGGTCATGCTCACAAACTGCAGAAATAAACTTCATCTCATCAGGCTCTGTGGTTTCAAAGGAACCAGCCGCCACCCAGGGGAGGGTGACCCCGCATGACACTGGGGTCCCAAACCCACCTCTGAGAGCCCACGTGGAAACTGGTACCAGACTCGGCCGAGGACCCAGCGGTGCAGCAGGGTGGTCTGAGATCACCGGGCCCACCCACAGCCCCACCCGGGAAAGGGACCCGGCCCGGCCGGCCCGGACCCGGCCACATTTGCACCCCAGACCAGGAGAGAAATGCGGGACGTGGCTGTCTTTTCCCAGTCAGCTCAACAGACGTGTCGTGCGCCAGGTCCAGGGCGCCGTGATGAGGGCTACTGGCTAAATTACTTACAAAAGTCCGTCGGAGCAGTCGTGGTGATGATGACATCATTTACCGCCAGTTCTTGGAAAAGATGGGACAATTTTTTGTCAGCCTCCAGGCTGCAATTGAGGGAAACCAGAATTACCAAAATTGTCCGTATTTTAAAAAATACCACTAGGAAAAAAGCAACATAGAGTCTCCTACTTTGTCAACTAAATATCTCTCTCTTCTTGGCAGAAAAGCCCTGGGGTGTAAGAACGGGCTCGGAAGGCAGAGTGAGCGGGGCTGCATGTGCGTCACTCGGGTCGGGGTGACAGAACACATGTCCTTTGGGGGATCACACTAGTGCTTAAAAGAAAATCTGCTGCCCCTGCGCAATGTCATGGTGTGTGGGAGGCAGAAAACCTATTTTTACTGAGTTTGGAAGTCAAGCTTCCAAGAGCCTGAGCCCCGGTCTGTGAGCTGTGGCCACGGGTCGTAAACGTGGAGACAAATCTCTTCGTTCATAAGACGGCATGGACAAAGCACCTGGGTTCCCAGACACGCTGCTTTACTTTTGCTTTGTCCACACACCGAGGTCAAGGAGAAACTGATTTGGCTAATGGTTCCAATCGTCCGTAAACACAGTCTGGTGTCGGAAGGGCCGGGACTGCGCAGACACAGCGGCCCCTTCTCTGCAGAGGCCCCACCCCGATGCCGTCTGCCAGCGCCAGCCGGGGTGACCGGCCCGCAGGGCAGCGACGGCCAGTCCAGCGGCTGGTGGGGGCGCCGGCCAGAGGCCTGATGCAGCTGCGCTCAGGCTTGGGCGCCACGGTGGACACTGTCTGAAGCAAGCTGATCGCGCCAGGCTTTCTTCTCCTAAACCCTCCCCGCTGACGGATACAGCCTCGCCCCAGCACACGCCCCACCTTCGACGCTCTTCCGTTTGCCTGTCTGTGTTCTCCATCCACAGGCCTCCCTGAGACTCAGGAGTGTCCCTCCCGGGGTCACCGCAGGGCCTCAGGACAGCCGGACGGAAGGCAGCGGGGGCAGGAGACACGCAGACAGCACCGCCACAGCAGCCTGCTTTTGGGGATAACGGCGTCTTCAGATTCCTGAGCACATGAGTCTCAAAGGGAATAAGCGCTGATTCCAAAAATGCAGCTGACATCCTGAAGCAGGTCCGCTAGGCCCGGCCTCGTGTGCGTTCTGAAACGCCTGTCACCGCTTCAGCGCGTCGGGGAGGGAAATGCGTGTCTCCTTTTCAGGGAGCTGTTGTCTTGTTCAGAGGCAGCAGCTCCAGCCATGGGTATGAGAAGAGAGGCCAGAGAGGGGCACCCGGCCCCGCTTCACGCGATGAGGAGAACGGCTCAGGTCGCAGAAGAAGAGATTCAGAGGAGCGACGATAAACAGCCCCGCAGTTTCGATCAGATGAACCTCAGAGGGAAAGGAGGTCGTCGGCTCCTCCTCCGCACACAGGAGCACCGACGGGCCGGCCTGTCCACCTCGGGGACAGTGCTGTACCCCCACCTTCTGCAACACAGTCCCCCACGACCAAGTCACACGTGGCCTGGGGACATAGTCACCGAAGAGACCTCGGTGACAGCCCGGCAGTCAGGAGGCACCGTGCGCAAGCGTGAGGCGTTATTTGTCCTCAGATGCCATCGGTTGCAGGGGGCGCCCTCCGTCGCCACGACTTGGGAGGAAGAGGCACAGTGCGCCGCCCGCTCCCGATCAGCCCCGCCTCCGCCCCGCGGCTGCACACACCACACGCGGCAGCGTCTTCACCATCGGCTCGTGAGAGTCAGGTTCCTCTGCGGCCTGTGGCTCGTGTGACCTGGAACGGCCTGGCGGTGGACCAGGGCTCCAGAGACTAGCGAAGGTCTCAGTTCTGTCTTCACTGCCCCTCAGTTAACCCTGCAGCCTCCGTGTCCTGAAGGGCACACATCGTCCACTCAGTGACTTCTCCAAACGCAAGTGGATATTTATTGTTGCTTGATATTCGCTGCTGGGAAGGAATCAATCATGCTCCCCCCACTTCGAAAGCACTGAGGTCTCCTCTTAAGAGGCCGGCAGCCCCTGCACACGGTGGGCCTGACGTCTTTGACCGCAGGTTATACGGGGGAATTTAACATGAAACCTGACTTGCTGCCTCTCTAGGAACGATGGGAGCTCTGTGCCAGGCTCAGCCACGAGGCAGGTGGCCACATGCACACCCACCTACCTGGCTTCCCCGCTTGTGAGCCTGCCTGGCCCGTCAGCATCTGGATTTGAAACTCCACCCCAAGTCCTGCTTCTTCCCCGGAATAGTAGCAGAATTTTGAGGAGCGGAGATGTGCACCGATCTAGACGAGGTGAAGATCAGAGTGGCCCTCTCTGGTCAACGATGGTCAGGTGGGTTTCTGAGTCGAAGCAGCCTGTGTCGTGCAGATTTCCCAGAAGCATGCAAAGGTGAGCCCACCGCTCATGTATGGATGTGACGGTCACAAACATGACTGCTCATCTGTTACTAGAAATAGATCCAGCAGCAGACTTCACACAAGAACACAAGAATGGTGTTTATATATATTCTGCAGTCTAATTCAAAACCAGCTGCAGGAAGCATACTTGAAAAAAATAATAGCCAACTAAAATGTTTAAGTATCTAGCCCATGACCAGAGGACAGAATTATATTCACTTCATTAGGCTCAGAGTGTCATAGACACGCATCTGAGCACCGTGTCAGCACTGCACACACAACCATTGGCCGAGACGGTGGGAAGTCGAGGCTGAGAAGTGGGAAAAGTGCCGCCGTGCAGAGGGGAGACGGACGGTGACCGGAGCTGAGCCTGCCTGTCACTGTGGTGAGTCTTAGCGAAACATGGAAGATTCAGGCTGAGGTTTGGAGTAATGAAGAGGACACAAAGCCCGGGTCTTCAGACACCTCTAGAAAGTGATTCGTGTGACGAGCGAGAGAGAACGATTAAAGGTTTGTGTATCTCAGTGACTTTTAAGAGGAAAGGGCGCCGAGGCACCGGCCGCGAAGATGCAGACACGGAAGCAGGACGAGAGGAGCGATGGCGTGGCTGCAGCGGGAGCAGGTGCCCCGCTGTTTCCCACTCGGTCACCAGGGAGACACCGAACATACGCAGACATGCACGGTCACCCAGGCCCTGAGCGCACCGCCACCCAGCCGCGACGACCGCACACGCACGCACCGAGCACGAGCACACGCACACCCTCCCGCCCTGCAGCACCCAGCACGCAGCTCCCCCGCGGTCGGCGGCGGCCCCTCCGAGTGGAGTGACTCGGTGCCCTTCCCTAGAGCTGCCTGCTCGTTTCAGAGCCAGACAATGCGACACATGCGCCATCATACCTGCCGCCCAGCTCGCTGGAGGAAAGAGCCGCCCCCACGAGACTGCTGAGTCCCCCACGCTTGGGGTCACCTCCACGCCGCGCGTCCTTCCTCCCAAACCGTCTCCTCAGAAGGCGCCGTGTCAGCCTCAGGAGGCACCTTCGCTGCCAGCTCGGTGTCGAAGCAGGCGCGGGACCTCGGCAGACCTCCACACGCTGACAACAGGGCGGCTAGAATCTGTGCCCAAAACAACCCTTTGTCCAGGCGTCCTGGGTGACCGCCCTTTCCCAGTTCCTGAGACCGTCCCCAGAAAACGGTCACGCGCACTCCTGACCAGGGCCTCACACAGAGGCTCACGACTGAGCAAGTGATGGAGCAGACTCAGCTGTGACCCGACCCCCAGGCCCCTCACCCCATCCCGCGCCCCCTGCTCCGCATCCCTCTTTTCTAACGAGAAGCTGTGCTCAGGACCTGCTCGCCACGTCTGCACGCGGCGCTTCTGAGAGGGCAGTAGCACCGGCGTTCGGTCCTCAGCAGGGTAGGAAGCCGTGCTCTGAGCATCTGAGGAGACAGATTTTTCGTGCATTGTTTGCAGATTAGGTGGGTTTCCGTGAGGGATGGTGAGCCCGTCCTGTGTGATCCATCTTATGAAAAGGATGAATCTTCCATGCCTGCAGTTTTAAGATTTCAGCCCTGCAATTGGCAGTGCAAACCCTCATTTAAATTGTTGGCCAAAGGCTTGAATTAAAAACAATTTATCGTAATATCAAGTCACCACGGTCGCACAGCAGCGGCAGAACAGTGGGTTCTGGGTCCTTTCGTGCCCCCAAGCGGTTTCCAGGTGAAACCTGACCACGGTGAAGATGCACTATGTGGGGCGTCTGAAGTGCCGGGTCAGCGACGTCCGGAGGAGAGCCGCAGGCCTGCTACCACGATGCCTCCGTCTCGTCAGATGCTGGTCCTATTTATAACGGGCACCTGGTAGCTCTATTCCGAGCGCAGAACAAAGCATGAAGTTGGTGCGACATGTGAATGTGCCCTCGGTCTCAGGCGGACTGCAGCGCAAGCAGCCCTGCCGGGGACAGGACTCCAGACCAGTGGTGGCCGGCAGCTGAGGACGAGGGGCAGGGGGACAGCTGAGGCCACGGGCGGCCCTGCCAGCCCCTCGCTGGGGCACCCAGCCGTGCTGAGGGCCTGGTGACAGGACTGAGGCCACACAGTCACGCTTCTCCTCCTTGCCCGTCCTGGCCTGACCGTCCTCCCTGGCCCCCCACGGACCACACACGAGGCCCTCTCCTTAGTCTTCTTCTCACGTTCTGGGGGTCAGTGGGATCCCCAAAGACCTGAAGGCTGAAGCAAAGTAGGCACCTGTGAGAGAGATGCCCGCGGCACAGGCGGACCCTCCCAGTGGGCAATGCCAACCATGCAGAGACCCTTCCAGGTCAGCTGCCACATTCAGCTTGCCAAACGCTTTCCAAATCTCCACCCTTCTCCAAGCGGCTTTTCTTGCCTTTTCTTGGATTCTTTTCACATGCATTTTCTATCCTGTTTTCCTCTCAGCTTTCCTTCTTACCTCCGTGGCAAGACTCCTGCAGTGAGAACCAGTTGGCCGGAGCCAGAGGTCTCCAAGGCGTTTTAAGGAAAAGCATTATCAGACCTCAAGATTTTATCAAACTTTACTGAACTGCAACCAAATACTGTATTCTGCCTTGATTAAAGAGCCCAGCTTCTCTCTCTGCTGATAAGCATCATCAGTGAAGCCAAAGCTGTGAATGCTGCTGCGTCTGCACCTGCAGCACCTGCTCTGGGGTTACAACCAGAGGTGCTCGGCAGGGGCCCACGGGACGAAGTGTCGAGGATGAAGCACGGGCCCCGTGCACGACTGTGGATGCTGTGCTGGCACTGCTGCACTGCGTGGGCATCCAATGGGGCCAGCTGCCGCCATGTGGCAGGCCGTCCCCTCGTTTCCTGCAGGGTCTGAGCCCCGCAGAAAACCTCAACTTGGTTAAAAAGCAAATAATAAAGATGGGGCACAGAGAGAGCCGTGGCGAGCCGTCATCAAGCAAAGTCCGCTGACTTCAATGCTGTTCTTCATGGTGGGGAGCTGCCGTCACATTTTTTCTTCCATAGTTGTGCATTCACTCTCCGTGAAGCCTTCTTACCTCTGCTCTCCGCCTATGTCTGCATTCAGGCCCCACTGGGAATGGAGCAGAGCAGAAGGCTGTATACGCCTGCCCGCGCCTGGCCCCTTTTCCCCACGTCCAGCAGGCTCTGCTCTGGACAAGACGCTCGCCTGCGACTGTCCACTCCAGCCCCAACCTGCTGGGGAGCGTCCCCAGAAACCAGCCTCCTCTCCTGCCTGGCATCCCCAGCATCACTGTACGGGAGAGAACCCAGTTTCTGGCAGTGGAATCTGCATCGACACCCGTTCTCCCACTTCTAGTTCTAAAATAATCACAGAGGAGTATCGCTTTAAAGCCCTAAGCTGCTCAACAGAAGTGTGGAAAGCGCACACGTTCTCAAATACGGCGTTTGTTAAATTTTGCCACATTGACACTTCACCTTCCTATGGCTGTAGTTCTAAACCCTCTTCCATTAAAACTATCTAACAAGTCTGAATAAAGTGACCAGTGGTCGTGAGGCCACAGTGTGCCTGATGTCAGTTCGGGACCCACGTGAGGGACGTGGGTTCAGACGGGGTGGGTTAGCTGTCGGCCTGACTCTAACACGGCATCAGCTTGGCTGTTGCAAGATGCTTTGTGGCGCTGACCAAGGAGAAAGTGAAGCTGCCTGACTCGCACCGGCTTCTGCTCCGGTCACTGCACGCGCCTGCGTCCCTGCAGGCGGATGTGCTGCGTGTTAATCGGACCCTTCCTTTCCGGGCAGCAAACACGATAACAGACCGACCTGCACTTCTTTGTCACAGCTCCCGGGTGTGAACCCCACGCAGCTTGCAGCCTGAGCTTCCAGGCCTGAATTGGATGCACGTTCTGTTTAATCACAGCCCTTCAGTTCCAAACATCCAGAACAGCTCGGGCGGGGCCGAGGCGATTCCTGCCAGTGGCCTGCACACAGGGTCGGGCAGGGGCGCCCTGGCTCTGTTTACTGGAAGCACTGAAGCCGGCACCTTGCCTTGCACTCATGCTTTAAAGGAAAATCACTTTCATAAATATAAGTAGACACAGGTCTACAAATGTTGACAATCAAGTCTAAAACAGCACCAAAATGACACCTTTAACCAGAGTGCCCCTGGAAGATGCCCTCACGCGGATCCCGGCGGCCTGCTCATTCTGCGCGTTTATGTCCACGCTGTGGGCTTTGAGCCTGTCGTGCTGCTGACAAGTGAAATACCTTCCCTGGCCAGGCCGTAAATCTTCCCTCTAACCGTGAGACTGTGCCCCTAGGTCGTAGATCACCTTAGTGACCGTCAGGATGCGCCACCAGTCACGTCACCCGTCGGACACCAGAGGGCAGCCAGCGTGTGACCGGCGGTGCGGTCACGTGTGGAGGGGAATTCGTCCCCTTTGCGAAGGCTGGCATTTCCAACTGTCAGTGTTATCGATTTACAGAAATGATGTGGACACGGGCTGCAGACACATTTCGAAAACACCGGTAGGTTCATGTGAGCGAATCAATCTGTCTGTGGAAAATGCTCGTTCCGGTGGAGGGCACCAGAAAACGTGGGACAGCAGGAACCGGGCCTCTTAGATGAGGAGGGAAGAGGGTTCCCCTCTGACTGCTGTCTCCCACACAAAGGCTGCGCAGTTAGTGATAATTCAGTTTCTTCCTGGCAAGAACAGTGATTGGCTAGAGGTCAATGAGTGACCTGCGCCGATAGCTGGAGGCGTGGCCCTTATTAGGCTGCTCTTCCTGGGAAAAAGAGAGACTTTGACGAAGGAACTGAATTTCCGCAGGCCAGTGGCGCCCCGACCTTGTCGTGGACAGCTTCCTGTTCTCGCGTGTCTGCAGTGAGGCCTCCTCCCCAGCAGGCCAGTCGCTGTGCCCTGTGCTGTCCCGAGGCCAGGCCGGCGTCCATGTCCAGACACAGGGAGGCCACACACCAGGGTTGGGATATGGCTCTGCCCCTGGTCTGCACAAGGGCCTTTCAGAGCCCAGACCCCACAAATAGACTGACCGCATGTACTGTTTTAAACAGGACAGTACCATCCTGTCGTTTTAATGTAAAAGTCGATTTTTACTGTTTTTAATAAACCAGGCAGTTTTAATGCGGGACAAAAGGGGCAGCTGAGTTGCCCTGGGCCCAGTCTGTTGAGGGGCCCCAAAACAGCTGCCCCTTCTGATCCACATTAAAGACGGCTCTTGCCAGCACTGACTGCAGTGGGCCATGGCCGCTACTGCTGTTCCCACCTCTGTGAGGAGACAGGAGCCAGGGGAAGAGGGTTCCCACCCCCAACCTGCACCTGTTTATTGCAAGGGAGCAGAACACCACAGTGTGGTCAAGTCACAGGTGAATACTATGGGGGTCACCTCTGGCCCTGTGGGGTTATCTCCGGCACTGCAGGGTCATCTCCGGCACTGTGGGGTCATCTCCGGCACTGTGGGGGTATCTCTGGCACTGTGGGGTCATCTCTGGCACTGTGGGGGTATCTCTGGCACTGTGGGGTCATCTCTGGCACTGTGGGGTCATCTCCGGCACTGTGGGGTCATCTCCGGCACTGTGGGGTCATCTCCGGCACTGTGGGGTCATCTCCGGCACTGTGGGGTCATCTCCGGCAC
>RJWH01005996.1:0-63447 GCA_004363575.1 Solenodon paradoxus | reverse complement strand
TACTCTACTGGCGTTACTGGAGAACCTGTAGGAAGCTAGGACTGTGGAGCTGGGAAGAGAGAAAGGGAAACCAATAGCACAAAAAAAAAAAAAAAAAAAAAAAAAAAAAAAAAAAAGTGCAAGAAAACAGTGGTATGGTAGATAGGGTTCTGTTTTCTTGCAACAAATATAAAGAGAAAGAATGTTGCTGTAACATCTTACAGAGGAGAAGATGGATCCCTTCCCAATAGGTAACATTGTAGCTGATTTGTTTTCTATTTTTTAAGAAAAAGCAATTAAGGTATTAGTTATTTCTAATTGTGTTTCTCTGTATAAAAGACATTTGTGGGTTTTATTATGCACGTTATAATAGGTATTCATTCTCCAAAAACAGATTCTCCATATAGATTTTTTTCAAATAAGACAATTAAAATCTCTTATAATTCTACCACCCAGTTATAATTACAGTAATATTTTCATGTTTTCCCAGACATTGTCCTTTATCTAGGACTACATGTATATCCTAAATATATTTACCTTGGGTAAATCAAAGCAACAATGAAAACCAGTCACCAGTGAAAATGGCACATTTGAGAAACTCCATATCCAAATAAAAAATAGTTGTCTGTTAGGGTGAAAGGGAAAAATCTTTGAAGTAATCCGAGAGGAACCACCGTTAATTTATCATTTGATTCCTGTCTTTTCCATAAAGAAGGCAGATAATGTCTATAATCCCAGTGAATAAAAAAAGTTAATCTAATTTTTAAGAGGCTCCAATAATAAGAGAGGACGAGCCCCACGGGGCCTAGGCCTCCGGGCTGCAGACACCACGACCGTCTGCTCGAGCCGCACAGGCGCCCGTCCCCCTGTCGCCCTCACTCCAGCCTCTTCCCCCAGAAAATGATGAAGGATAACAACCTGGTCCGCCACCTGGACGCCTGTGAGACCATGGGCAACGCCACAGCCATCTGCTCGGACAAAACAGGCACACTCACCACCAACCGCATGACGGTGGTGCAAGCCTACGTCGGCGACGTCCACTACAAGGAGATACCCGAGCCCAGCTCCATCGATGCCAAGACCCTGGAGCTGCTGGTCAGCGCCCTCGCCGTCAACAGCGCCTACACCACCAAGATTCTGGTAAGCGCTCCGGCCTCTGCGTTTTCACGTCCTGCTGATGTCTTTGGGTGATCAGCATGTAAGCAGCTTTCTCTCCTTCCACTTACCTGTGACCCAAAGAAAGTGTCGTTAATGGGGGTCTTCTTAGACCCTGCCATCGCCCACCCCCGACGCACACACACAGACCTTTTTATTAATTAGCTTTTACTCCAAAGTGTAACAGCACTAAACAGAACTGTGTGTTCCGCTCATGCTTCTGTGAGTTGACCATCCAGGCCAGGCTCAGCTGGGTGGCCCTGGTCTCAGGACCTCCGGCGGCAACATTGGGGCTGATCTTGGCAGGGCTTTAGGCTGTAGGCTCCCAAGGTGGCCCCTGCGGAGACAGTGGCCTCTGCGCTGAGTCATGCCGCCTCCCCCAGCAGGCTAGCCCGGCCTTGCTCACCTGTCACGGTGCCATGTCTGTTGGCCAATGCAAGTCAAGAGTCTAGCCCAGACTCAGGGAATGGGGAAGCTGACCTGATCTCTTGCTGGGAGGAACCACAAAGTCACATTGCCAAGGATATGGACTCAGAGAGGAGACTAATTGTGGCCATTTCCACAAACAACTCCCCACCAATGGCATGGTGGTGGTTAGTAATAGTAGCATTATTACAGTCTGGAGAAGAAACGCTCTCACATTGCTGTCTCGCTAAGCTCATAGACTCGCGATGCAGTAATCTCCCTTTGGTTTGGGAACCTAAGTGGCCTTTTTGTAATTAACCCTCCTTTGGATGAAGAGAAACAGAATTGTCCATCCAGAGGTCAGCGGGAGCAGGTGAGCGGCTGAGTGCTGGTGCTTACCCTCCGAATGCCCCAGAGCCCTGCCCTCTTGACCAGCGAGGTGCTTGATGAGCAGGGAGAACATGAGTCAGCACTGAAGTGAAGGCTGAGGGGGGCGCTGGGGCAGAGCAGCCAGCACGGCACCCGGCACCCGAGCTGCAGGCTGAGGGAGGCAGAACTGACAAAAGGGAAAAAAGTATGTCGAGAGAAAGCACCGACAGACGGGGCTGGAGAACCTGGGGTGACGGCAGAAATGACGATGTTTTTGTCTCCCACCACGGTCTTCCCACCCACAGCCCACTGGCCCTGATCTGGGAATAAGGGAGATCAGTGATGCTTCATTGTGTTCCCTGGGCCTTGCTGAAATAACTGAGATGCTCTGAGTGCTCTCCTGCCCATGTGCAGAGAGGGGAGCATGGTGACCCCCAGAGCAGGCTTCTGGCAGAGGACCACCGCTTGGGCAGAGCCCGGCATGGGCTCTGGCAGGCTGCACTGAGACCCGATCTGCAGTTGGAGTAAACGGGAGTCTGAGGGCAGGCTGGGGATGCTGCAGAGACCTCTCCACAAGGAGACGGCTCCACTAGGCAGTGCTTCGTGGCACCGGCGGCACAGACACAGTCCAGTTGTTGGTGACAGAAGCCATGTCAGCAGCATAAAGGACAAGGTCAGCCAGTCCCCTGGGAGAGAGACCCAGGGACTGGCGAGTCGGGCAGAAGTGTCCCCTTCTCTACTCTGAGCCCTGGCATCCTCGGACCCCACAATGCTTCCTAGGACTTTCCTGAAAGAATGTGTTTCCTTTGCTGGGGACTGACAGCTCTCTGCGTAGTAGGGTCCCCCAATATGACTGTGAGGAGTTTAAGCTCATCCTCCAGCCAGACAGGGCCTGGGTTCAAATCCTTCGCTCACAGCTTGGTTATAAACCAGTTTCTTAATGTCTCTTTGCCTCCTTTGTATAGGGGAAAGGATAGGATTAGTGTGAGGATAGAGTGAGATACTAAGTGGAAAGAGCTTAGCATAGTGCCCACATATATTCGGCACTGAGTATGACTAGCGCCATCCTTGTGACTCGGCTCTAAAATCGCCCGTTGGAAAGGACTTCCATTCGAAGCCATGCAGAGACGAGCAAGTCAGCAGATGGCAGGGTCATCCAGGCAAAAGGGGAAGGGTCTTGCCCAGAGTCATATAAACCACTCGTGGCAAAATCAACTTGCACAAGCCCCGTAGCCAGCTTTGATCAGCGTATCCAGACCAGGCCCTCCATCACTGGAGCCAGTCCTGCAGCATAGTGGTCTCGGGAAGGCGGGCCTGGGGTCCAGAGGGTCAGAGTCACAGCCGGGCCTGCCAGCTGGAAGGGCAAAGGGCATTCCAGGCAGGGACTGTGCCTGCGACGAAAGATGCGGGGTGCATTCGGGAGCGTGGCTGTCTGTGGCCTGGGCCTTCTACGAGGCTGCAATGATGAGCTGACTCAGGGGAAGTCATTCAGAAATGTCCTCAGCTCTCAGAAGAGGCACAGAGGCAGGGGTGGATGGTGGGCCAAGGGCCAAGCTGCTCACAGGGAGGCCAGAATCAGAGACCCGGGCAGCCGTCCTGGGCCCGGCCTCAAGCCCGAGCCCCAACCCTCTGAGCATGGCAGGTGCTTTTTTCCTTCCACTCTGATTCTGAATCATTAGGAACTAAATTTGCCCTCTGAGGGAAGTTGCATGAATCATCTTTTAGTCAGAAATTGCTTCCCTGCCTCAGAAGTCCTGGCACACCCTGACATTTCCTTTGTCACCTCCAAGTCTTTGAACGTCAAGACTGATACTCCCTCTGCCGCTGAGCTTCCCGGAGCCGCAGCTGACTCGGAGGTGGCTCCTCCGTCCTCAGACTCTGAGACCGTGCGTTCCTGGGAAGACGTTTTTTCCTGCCCACACTTCCTGGGCACTGACCCCACCTGAGCCGGCTTTAACTTTTCGCTTTATGAGCCCTCTTTGAAGTCGGGCAACTCTCCTGTTAGCATGTGAATTATGAAACTGAGGATGAGCATGGGCAGAGCTGAATTATTGGAAGTTTATGGGATATTTCTAAAGATGTAAACTAGTGAGAGAAAAACAAGTCCCCCTGGAGCCCCTGAAATGGAGGAAGGAGCAGAAGGATTTCTCTGGCAGGAGAGCTTTCCTGGACAATGTGTCCTCGTTAGGAACCCCGGTCTCTTGGGCCCGGGTCCTCGCGGCAGTGCCTCGAGGTCATCTTGCCAGAGAGAGCCTTGGTGACCCCCCTGGGCAGGAGGGTCTGCTTGTTTCTATTTCTTAAAACTCTTAGAAATGGGCCAGGAGAAGGGGAAGGTGATGTTGGGAAGTAGAGAGAGAAAGAGAGAGATAACACTTGAGCTGCTGGTTCCAAATCTAGGGCTCCAGGGAGAGCAGAGTCCCCTGAATCAGCCGCGGGCTGGGGCTCTGGCCATGCCACAAGGCACGGGAGACTCTGGAAATGAACGTGCAAGGTTTTAAGGTGGGGGCAGGAGTGTATCGTTCTGGTATGTGAAATGGCAGGGTCTTCACGCTGAATTCAGCAATCATATTGGTTTTGTGTTTTTACAAAGTCATCTCTGGGAGAATTGAAAGTAAAAAGCCCAGATGGGGAATTCAGATTTTTTAAGAGCACAGTACTGTTATCCCTGCATCTCACACCTTCACTCTGCAAACACGTGCCACACACACCACACACGCATATATCACACATACTACACACACGCTACGCATGCATATACCACACACCACATACTGTGCACACACCACACACATATATATACTATACTCGTGACACATACACCAAACCATACACACACCACACACAGAGATGCATATTACACACACGCACCACACACACACACACACACACACGCACACACTGCACAATGGTGAGATATTGTGGGAAGATCCCCCAGGAGTTTGATTCCCAGGAATGGTCTCACCAGGGACTTCAGCCTGTCCTGGAAGACCCCGTGACTTTCCGCAGGCTCTGCCACCTCCTGCTCCTTGGGAGGCCAGGCTTCGAGAAGCTGCTGGGAAGGCAGGCTCTTGGATGATTCTGGAGGCCAAAGCTCTGACAAAGCTCAGTACCCCTTGGCCTGCCGTTGACAGAACCCTCATACACAAACACAGTTTTCATTTATATTCCACCATATTCACCAGTTTCAGAAATGACCTCATGGACCAAACGGATCACCAGCCAGTCACCTCCTAGTCAACACGACCTCCAACGCTGGTGAGGAGGTGGGGCGCAGGGGCACGTGCTAGGGGCTCAGGGCCCAGAACAGCTGGGGTCAGAGCCTCGTTCAGCCTCACATGGGCAGGGTGGCCTCCCCGCTCCCAAACTCCAGGTGCACAACGCCCAGAGAGCCGGAGGTCACAGCTCCGAGGCACCAGGAGGGAGCAGGAGAGCGGTGGCAGTCAGTGTTCAAAAAGAGGCCACTGCTGTGCTGTTAGCCAGTGGGTAGCTCCTCTGGGCCACAGGTAGTGGGGGTCCACTGCCAAGCCGGGGCTGGAGGGCGAGGAGGCGTGGGCTCAGCCCCCACACACAGTCCCAAGCAGAAGCCTCCTCCAGAGCTCTCGAGGAACAGCTTCACGTGGCATTGCTTTCAGGTAGCACACTGGTTGTTTCGGTGAGATTTATCAAGATTCTTTTAAACTGGGACAAAACGCACTTCACATAAAAATGTATCATCTTAACCCATAGAAAGTGTCCAGTTCAGGGGCATTAAGTAGGTTCACACTGGTGCTCAGGCATCACCAGCATCCATCCCAGAACTTTCTCCTTCCCCGCCTGAGACTCGTCCCCACTCAGCACCAACCCCAGTCCTGTCGCCCATAGCCCCGGGCACCCACCCTCTGCTTTCTGTCTCTAAAATCTAACTCTTCTAAGTACCTCGGATTATGTTTGTCTTCTGGTGCCTGGCGTAGCTCATTCAGCATAATGTCCTCAAGGCTCGTCATGGTGCAGCACGCGCCAGCATTTCCTCGCCCTTTAGAAGGATGAATAACACTCCCTGTGCATCCACAGCGCGTCTCCTTATCCGTTCATCCATCAGACACTTGCTTCTACCTTTTGGCTTTTGTGGCAGTGCTGCGTACCCAGAACTGGATGAACACCTTTTCAAGCCCTGCTTTCAGCTATTTTGAGTGTAAACCCAGAAATAAATTGAATCACACAGGGCTTCCATGTTTGATTTTCTGAGGAGCTGCCATTCCAGAGCCACTTCCATTCTGCACCCACAAGGTGCAAGTGCCTCAGTTTCTCTACATCCTCTCCAGCACTTGTTGTTTTCTGATTTGTTTTCTGTATTAGCCATTGTAATGGGTGTGAGGTGGTTCCTGCTAGCTACTTGCTTTTAATCTCATTTTTGTAGATATTATTTATAACTTATAGCTCATCTAGTCCTCATTTTTTTGTTTTTTGTTTTTAAGAAAGGGTGCGGGCAGGAGCGAAGATGAGTCAGCAGGCAGGAAGAGAGAGGAGGAAGAAGCTCTTATGTATTTTATTTAGTTGTTTTTCTTAGTTGTTCCTCCAGCCCCAGGACAGAAGCCAGGTCCTTGGGATGCATGTGGACTGTGCCAGCCAGAGGTGTTCGACCCAAATGCTGCTTCACCAGGGCACACTCCTTCATCTTGGCTCTGGGCCCTCTTCAGCATCTCAAAACAGGAGCATGAATTGTCCTCTGAAGTTGTGCCTGTGGCTTCACCCAGCACCCCCAAAGGGCTGAACCCCCACACAGGGGATGATGCTGGATGTCCCTCAGCACAGGGAGTCGGGCTTGGGGGCTGCTGTCCCTCCACAGGTTTCTGAGAGGAGTAAGTCACTTCCCTCGTGGACCTGTTTCCTGTCTGTCAAAACCAGAATAATATCACTGCCTTCATTCCCTTACAGAATCGACCCCTGGAGATAAAAAGGCTCTGGGAAAGTCTACAGCAATAGCAAAACCCCTGGGTTGTCAAGACTAAAAAAAATGTGAAAAGAAAAAGGGGTGGGTCCCAGCTCCTTAGTAATGCATGTAGGCGATTTCAGAGCTCAAGTTCATGGAAACAAATTGAATTACGGAGGAGGCAGCCATTTGCAACAACGAATTGTTTGAAATCCTTTTAGAGGAAAATTAAAATATCTCACAGAGGGTAATAAAATGCCGGGTGTTTTGCAGGCATTAACTGCTCAGCTCTCTTGGGCAAATAAGTAATTAGATGTTTTTATTTAAGTCCTCCGTGTCATTGTTTTCTTTCATGAGTGGAGAGGGGGAAAAAAACTGTTATGGAAAATACATAAAACTCTGGAAATCACCAGAAGGGTAATTAGAAACATAAAAATAAATAAATAAAAAGTAAATAAATATGTAAGTTTTAAAAGTACAACATAAGAGTGTGCCATGGAGACCAAGTGTCTAGAATTTATTTTCCCAAGTGTCAGAAATGGCTTCCAAATGAAATCCCATCGAAGAGCTTGGGAGTGGGGAGTCTTCCAGGCCCGTGAGACTGAAGACACAGTTCAGCGTGGCAGGGGTGGCGGGGTGGGGTTCTGGGCCTTGCTCCCGCCCAGATCCTCGAAACCACCTGCTTAGGAACTGCAGCCCTATCTGCCTCCCTCACCACGATGCGCTTGAAGGAGAGGGCTGATGTCCTCCCTGGTAGAGATCATCTCCCCAGCTGCTCCAGTTTATACCTGGGGAAACTGAGTATGAAACTTGGGGACTGAGGCTCTGCCCTTCCACTACATGATCACTACCCATGTCCCCACAAGTGACAGCTCCTGGGCCAGAGGCCTGACTGCAGAAGTCCAGCTGCTGCCCTGTTCCCAGCAGAGCTGTTACCATCTGCACCCACCCTCCTCCTTCCTGGTCTGCTCTACTGGACACTGCAAGGGAGACTGAAGGCGCCTGTGCCAGACTGGTCTCAGACCCATGAAAACCCCCAAATGGGGGGACATAGATGCCTGCAGGCGTGTATTCCTCTTCCAGATCTCTCAGGGGGTTAGGTTTATCCGTGGTGGCTTTTCCCACACGCTAAGCCACCTCACCTGAGTTGCTGTATTTCATTTTACCTAAGTGGTAAAGTGCACGCGCCTGTGTGTGCAGGCCCATGGACGTGAGTTCACCTGCGAACGTGACCTGCCCACAGCTGAGGGTTAAGCCCACCTTTAGCACCCCATGGAGGCATCTTGTTCTTACCTGTTAGCCTATGCCTCTCTACCAGCCTGGGCTGCCGTGAGCCATCCAGCAAACAGTTAGCAAGTACCCACTGTGTGCTGGGCTCTGTGCTGGCCCAGAGCACCCCAGGAGGAAGAGAATACAGCAGTTCTTTTTCTCAGGGGCCACAGATCGAGGAAGCCATTTCAAACACAAGGAGCGATCTGAGCGGGTCCTGAGAAGGCAAGGAGTTTACCTGGCAGGGCAAGGAAGGGACTGCCGGGCGAAGACACAGAGGTAGGAAACAGCTGGTGTTCAGGCAGCCACAGGAGGGAGTGAGAAGTGCCAGGAGACTTGTCGGGGAGCTCCCTAAGAGTTGAGGAGCCGGGCCTGTGACTTTTAGGTGCTGGCAAGAGGGGTGAAGAGACAGAAAGGAGGGAAGAGTACAGAAGTGCACTGTGGTTTATTCTAGAATGGAATCACAGAGCCGTTAGCAGGGAGGAAACCATCACTCTCAACATGACGACTCTCAAAATTCTAATGTAATGAGTAAAGTAAAGCGGGTTACAGAAGACTGGGTACCATTTCCTTACATGAAGTTTTCAGCACGCAAAACATCACTACGCACTTACACGTAGGCATGCTTACCCTTGGTTAAACTCCATGAAACAGCCAACGGTGGACCATTCTGACAGACAGCAAGAGCAGCCTCATGTGGTCCAGCCACACTGAGATGGCTAGGGACGTGGGACTACCCGGTAACCCGTGCGCTGCTGACACGTGAAACAGCCAGCCCGGTCAACAGGGGACTGTGCTGAGTGAAAAGACGCCAGTCTCCAAAAGCTACACATGTCTGATCCCGTTCCATTAACATGCTTGCAATGACCCAACTGAGGTGAGGGAGAACAGATGCGTGTCTGCTGGGGCCGGGAGGCGGAGGGCGGTGACTACAGCTCTCGAAGGGGCGCACAGGGACGCTGGTCGTGAACCGCTGCGCGTCCAGACCCCCGTGGTCATCAGAACCCACACTTGACGCACATGCATAGGACGACGGGGCGCGTAGGTACACACACAGACTAGAGCGTGTGAACTGGTGAGACCTGAAGGCGGTGGGTTTGATCATGTCAGCAAATCTGTGTGGCGCTGGACTGCGGAGGTGAGTGCTGGGGAACATAGGTGAAGGGTATGCAACGAATCTCTTATTCCCTAGCGCCTGTGCATCTGGAACAAAGTCAGAATAAAACATTAAAGGACACCAAGGTGGCTCAGGTGTTGAGTCGGCCACAGTCCACAAACAGCCCAAAGACCTGAGTTCAAGGCCTGGGGGAACATCTAAATACATAAAATGCTTCTTCCTCCTCTTTCTTCCTTCCTGTCTCCTGCCTTCCTCTAAAAAAAAGTATATATATATATATATATATATATATATATATATATACACACACACACACACACACACACACACACACACACATATATATTCCTTAAAAATAAACCCAGCAACTCTAAATCAGTGAGTTGTAAACTATGCATCTATGTATTTTATTTTTAAGTTTTAGAGAAGAGTTACAATACTAATATATCATGAACTTTGCTACAGGTATAGAGAGTAAGGGTATGAGATGCAAAAATGAAAAAAAATAGTTGGCACACAGAGATAATGTCTAATGCCAAACGTGAGACGGAGGTTCTCTCTAACATGGAGTGGTCTATGCAAGCAAGGAGGGATTCACAGGGGCCTCACCTTTATGCGGCAGGCTTTGCTTCTTAAAGACAGACAGGCCTGAGGCCAGCGGCACTGTAGCTCCGCAATGCTGCTGGTCAGGACACTTTTCTTTTCTGATTCTCCATTGTGTTCCCGTGTTTGCACTAGTTCATCCTTTTTTGCCAGCTAGTCTTGCTTTCTGCCCTGCCGTCCGGAGCCCAGGCCGGGTGCAGGATGCAGAGGCCTGCGGCGCCGGGGGAGGGAAGAGGGGCTGCACCCCACCAGCCGCGCCACAGCCCTGTGAGCCGTCCGCTCTCTCTGCAGCCCCCCGAGAAGGAGGGCGCCCTGCCCCGGCAGGTGGGCAACAAGACAGAATGCGGCTTGCTGGGCTTCGTGCTGGACCTGAAGCAGGACTACGAGCCCGTGCGCAGCCAGATGCCGGAGGAGAAGCTGTACAAGGTGTACACCTTCAACTCAGTGCGCAAGTCCATGAGCACGGTCATCAAGCTGCCAGACGACAGCTTCCGCATGTACAGCAAAGGCGCCTCGGAGATCGTCCTCAAGAAGTAAGGGGGCGCGGGGTGGGGGTGCTGTGGGCTGGGCTGGGCTGGAGGGGCCATGCGGCACCCAGATGCACAGAAAGGGCCCTGCCCAACGACCCCAGCGGGACCACCAAGGGGCCCTTGCCCCGGGCTTTTCCACGCTTTCCTCCTGCACACTTCCACAGGGTCCTCCCTTTCTTTCCCCAGCCACTGGGTCATCAGGCAGCTTGACTCGTCACCGCCATTCAGTCTCTTATTCCGCATGCCTTAGTGTTGAGTCGGTTCATGGCTAGCCAATGTCCTCTGACTCCAGATGCCAGAAATAAGCCTGGAGAACGCCCTCTCTCTGGGCCTCAGTTTCCCCGCTTGTACCTTGAGGAAATTGGTCTAACCCAGTGGTTCTCAACCCTGGCAACCCTTTGGATCACCCCAAGGAGCTGACCCCTGGAAATCCCTCCAGAGGAACTGAACTGGACCTTGAGGGCAGGGCTCCCCGTAGCTCTAGAAGGGACCGGCAGGGTCAGGAACCATGCCCAGGATTAAGTCGTCTGGATCTGTTTTAGCTGTGAAACTCAGCAGATGAAATCTCATGAATCTAACAAATGAACTAAATCAAACAACAATAGGCTTTTAGCAAAAACATTAACAAATAAAAGCAAATCAGTGGGTGCAGAAAGGATGGGGTAGGGGAGGGGGACCTGTAGAGTGAAGGGGAGTAACTCAGTGAAAGCAAAAGGAGAATCGTGGAGCACTTACTGTATTGTATACAGTTGTAGATTTACTATCATCTATACCTTAACCCTAGTTAATGCTATGAGGCAGTATTCCTTCAATAAAATCAAATTTTATAAAGTAAAAAACAGGTCACATGTAGGTCTGCTTCTCTGGATGGCCCGGGACAGGTATTACAACAAGGCACCTGGTGAAATTTTGGCTGGTCCTGCTTTTCATGCCTGCCTGGGCCGCAGGGGCCTGGCCCAGCCCTCAAGCGTGAGGGGCTGAACTGCACCAGTCCTGGGTGATGGACCAGCACGAGCTGGACATTACTGGGGTGGGGCGGGCTTTCAGAGAGGGTCCTAGGGCCCCGGGCTGGCCCTTACTCTCTCCCAACCGCCCTCCCCTAGGTGCTGCAAAATCCTCAATGGTGCGGGTGAGCCCCGGGTCTTCCGGCCCCGGGACCGGGATGAGATGGTGAAGAAGGTGATTGAGCCCATGGCCTGCGACGGGCTCCGCACCATCTGTGTGGCCTACCGCGACTTCCCCGGCAGCCCCGAGCCTGACTGGGACAACGAGAGTGACATCCTCAACGACCTCACCTGCATCTGCGTGGTGGGCATCGAGGACCCCGTGCGGCCTGAGGTAGGCCCTGCAGCCGGCGGGCTGGGGCGTGGGCAAGGCTGAGTGTCCAGCCAGCGGGGTGAATGGGTGTGTCGCCTCTCCTCTCTGAGCCTCAGTTTCCCCACAGCACCCACAGGGCCTTTTCTTTCCCCTCTCATACCATTCAGACTCATAAGACCAGCGTCAGCCACACTTGACATCTGTCAGCTCAGGTTGGCAGTGTCGCTTTGCCTTGGGGACAGTCCTGGCGCTGCCCACCCAGCCACTTGCAGATCTTCCCACTGACCCCAAGGCCCAGACGTGGGGACAGCCCTGCTGCAGAAGCCTCCTCCCCACAAGAGCCAGGGTCTCCTGGGACCAATCCATTGGCCTAGATGCCAGGGTCCATGCAAAGAGATGCCCTCTAACAAGGGTCACGGTGCTGAGGAAACGCTCAAGTGCGGTGTCCCGTCAGCATTTAGTGCTCTCCTGGCCCAGAGGCACCTCACCCCACCCACTGGCGTAGTGGCACAGCCGACACACCTACCTGTTTGTCAGGGTTTGGGGAGAAGAGCGAGAAAGGTCACCGAAGGCCAAATTCTTTAGCGGAAGGGAAGAGGTGACAGTGCCCACCCTGTGAGGGTGGAGGGAGGTGACGTGATCGCTGCACCTAGTGGGGAGCTCGCTCTCTGTTGGTCTTCAGTCTGACGTTGGGAAAAGGCCAGGAATTCAATGCTGGGATTTGCGGGCCGGGGGAGCGTGGGCTGTACGTGGTCAGTGGGGCTGCCGGGCTGGAGAGAGGCTGTGGGGCGAGGAGCTCCAAACACTGCAGTGGCCAGAGCTGAGGGCATGAGTCAGGACTCAGGGCAGAGGCGGGTCCATTTCTCCAGGAACTAACACTGCCCTGAGTCCAGACCTGATCCCCGCCAGGCCTGGAAGGATCCAAACCAGACCCCTTCCTGCCGTCTCTGCCGGTGCGCCTCATGGGGCCGTCCTCGGCAGCCAGGGCCAGTGGGACGTGGTCATCTGAGCAGCCCTAGTCCGGGCACAGCTCGGGGTCCAGACTGGCCTCGGCTGTGGGATTAGGTGACAGTGCCCGCAGGGCCACCTCCCTCTACCAGGGAGATGTTCCCCCGCTGCCCTGACACCCCTTTCTGGGGCCTCTGGCCATTCTCTGCCCCTGGGGAGCCTGTGTCCCCCGCTTTCACACGAAAGCGTGTGGACACGAAGCTCTCCAAGACCCCACGTCATCTGATTCTGCTTTGCAAAGACCAAGTGAAATCCCGGGACAGCTGTGGACTTGGATGTGTAGGCCACCACTGTCACCTGTCTCCCAAGTGGCCTCCCAGGACTCTGTGCCCAGCTGAGTGTGTTTTGGTCCAGCCCTTCCAGGTAACCAGGACACCAGAGTAAAATCTCTCCCTGACCCCCCCCCCCCAGGGTGCTACAGATTCATTTGCAGCTGCCCCGGAAACAGCGCTGCCTCACTCAGTTTCCCCATCAGTCAAAAGGTCACCGCTTAGGTGCCTTCCTCCCTTGAGGACAGGGCAGGTCACCCAAACCCCCCTTAAGATGCAAACGTGTCCCCAGTCTGAACGAAGCCAGCGAGGATTCACCAGGTTACCCGGGGGTAACTCCCTCGGAGTCACAGACGAGGGCTGTCACCAGAAACAACAGCTGTTTAAAAGCCCTTATTTAATGAAAACAGGAAGCGCCCATTTCCTGGCTGGTTTTCCTTGGTGAAAAATATCTAGGATAATTTTAGCAAAAGAAGTTTGTTGTGTTTTTTTTTTAATTTTACAGCCATTTCATCTATGTGAAAAGCATACTTCCAGCAGACCAACGCCTCTGGGGTGTGAGTCTTAATCACCTGGGGGTCCTCTGCGCCCAGAACAGTTAGAGTCCGATGGCTGCTTGCGGAGTAATAAATGAGTGAGCAATAAAAGGACGCCCCAAGCACAGCTTCGGGAAGGGTCCCACTGAGCTGGAGCACCAGAGTGGCCTCGTGAGCAGTGAGCGTTTGCAGGGATGATAGGAAAGAGGTTCTCACGTGGAAATTAAGGGAGGAAGGGCCTTCCAGGCGAGGGAGAGCCTGGGCAAAGGCATGGAGGCATCAAGGACCGTAGGTATATGGAAACTAGTGAATATGATACGTGGATTTATGAGAGAGAAGGCTGGAGAGGGAAATCGGAGCTAAATCCTGAAGGGCTTGGCTGTCTCCATCCAAAATCCATTCACTATGCTCTATAGAAAAGCCTGTGGCTTGGCAGCTAAGGTGCAGGCCACGTAAAATCCAAGACACAGGTTTAAGGCCAGAGCCAGGGGAAGCAGAAAAAAATTCATAGTCCTCAGTCTTCGAGAGACTTGGGCAGGAATGTTTCATGCGGACCCCCATATAGAGAGCAGGCTGTGTGGGCTCTGAGCGATGGGCCACCCCACCCACAGCCTTGTGAGGCGCCTGTGAGGGGGGTGAGACCGGAGAACAGGGTGCAGCATGGGCAGGACTGAAGCATGACAGAGCCATCTGGTGATCAGCCACTGCTCAGAAAACAAGGAGTTGGCTTCCTTGCTGTGTTCATGTCCAGTTTGACTCCCCCTGAGATACCTGACCCAGGAGTCACATACGCCCACCCCATCCCACCGCGTATGCAGCACACCCTCCCTCCCCATCCTTCCACCCCTCCTGGAGCAGAAAAATCAAGCAAGGAGGACTGGAGTCAGGCATCTTGCCAGCTCCCCTCATCCCCTCAACAGCAGCACCCACTGGACCTGTGCTAGGCATTGTTTTTCCCCTGTCAGAGAATCCTCCCGGCCTTTCTGAAGGGTGGGGACTATTATTCCCATTTAATAGATGAGAATATCAAGGCTCAGATGGGCCCCCAGGGCAAAGCCCAGCCCAGTCCTTTGGGTCCTGAGCCCTTTCCCCTAAGCAAAGAAAAGCTTCTACCGCACAGGAAAGTGTGGGGGGGCCATGAAAAATTAGACTCCTCCTTTTTTTCCCTGCAGCCAGCTGGTTTAGGGGACTCCAGGGAGGCAGATGTCAGCTCCCTGGGGCAATCTTGAAAGTGGGAATCTTTCTAAAACACAGCGCCAGTCACCTCATTCTCAGCCCTGGCTCTCAGACCTGACGGAGCACCTGGTTCCAGCAGCTTTGGAGCTCAGGCCAGGCCCCTCTGGTCATGGCCACCAGACCTTAGCCCACACCCTCCGCCTCCCTCAACCCTGAGCACCCACAGCCCTGTCTGCACAGCTTTCCTGTCTTCTTTGCCGGTGAGCCTCATAGGACCATTCTCTGCAGCCAGGACCAGTGGGAAGTGGCCTTCTGTATAGCCACAGTCCAGGCACAGTACCAGGCACAGAGCCTCAGTTAGTGTTGGCAGAATGGAAGCACTCAAACATCCCCTCCTCCAGGAAGCCCTCACAGATTTCTCCTCCCCACTCACCTCCTTCTAAGGTAGAAGCACCCTCCACTGTGCTCCCAGAGTCCTTTGTACAGATCTTTACCAATGACCCTGCATCCGTACAAGACTACAGGTCTGAGCCAGAGTAACTTATGTGAAAAAAGCACAACCATGTGGAAGGAGACAGTGCTATAAAACAACAGTCAGCCTTGGGGGAGTGAGCACCCTCCCATCAGAATCACACAAGCAGAAGCTGGCCGACCATCTGTTGGGGATGCCAGGGAGGAGATGCAGCCAATGAGCAGAGTGACAGAGTCATGACTATAGTCCCTTTCATTTCCAAGACCTCAAGCATCTTTGACACAACGTGACCTGAATTATTCCCTTCGCGGGCAGGCACCAGATAATGTGCTGTTTCCACGAAGAGAGTGGCTCTGTCCCCTAGGCTGGGACAGGAGACCACAGGGGTCTGCAGCTGGGGTTACAGCCATATGAGGACATCCATCAATTATAGAAATGGGATCTGGATTTTGCACATCTTACGCCCTCCAACTCTGTCAAAAGAGGCCACGTGGCTTATGTGCGCACAGTGGCACGAGGCAGAGGCCTCGGGAGCACAAGGCTCCTGCCCAGGCCTGAAAATGCCCTGGGAGAGGCCGGGGTCAGCCTTCCCCACCCTAGCACCTCAGCAATAGGAGGTGGCTCCCTGTACACGCTTAGACAACTCTGCTCACTGCAGGGGCCTCCCCTGTCCTGGGCCCCGCCCCTCCACACTTGTTCCTCGCTCCACCACCAGATGGGCACGAGGGGGTCCTTGAGGAGAGTGACGCCACAGGCTGACTGTAAGCAGGTGGCTGTGATCAGAGGAGGGGCAAGTAGGACACGGTCAGAGACGAGGCCGTGAAGGGGCTGGACAGGGACTTGAGAGGGCGGTTGTCTGGGCTGTGAAGCGGTAGGCAGAGGAGGGACATTTTCAAGGTTGGTTCTTGTTCTTAAAATTCCTGACAGCAGGCGCACCTGGTAGAACAGCAGTTGGGTATGCAGCCTGTGGTCTGCGCGGTCCACATACATCCCCAGGACCCAGGTTCGCATCCTGGAGCCGGGGGAAGGAGGGGCGGGGGTGGGGCAGCCAAGATGACCCATGAGTGAGATGAATGGATGCTGCTTCCCCCTCTCTCTTCATTCCTGCCTGCACCTTTCCTTTAAAAAAAGAGGAAAAAGTCCTGAGGGCAGAAAGTGCACCTGTAGGCACTTTGTCCACAGGTTTTACACCAAGGTTCTTCTAGCTCTAGAGCTGCCCCAACAAAGCCTCAAACTGGCTCAAACAGCAGAAGCATGTTGTCTTTGCAGTGGTGGGGCTGGAAGCCTAGGAGCAAGGTGTCAGCAGGGCTGGTTCTTTCTGGGGACGAGGGAGTCTGTGCTGGGCTCTCCCCGAGCTCTGGTGTTTGCTGGCCGTCTGCAGCATTCCCTGCCCTGGAGAGGCATCGGCCCCTCTCACCTTCCTCTTCACATGGCGTCCACCCTGTGTGTCTGGTCCAGATTTCCCCCTTTGTGGGGCGCCAGTCGTGTGGGATTAGGGCCCTCCCTAGTGACCTCATCCTATTTGATGGCCCTGTCCCCAAGTACAGCCACATTCTTAAGGACTAGGGGTTGGGTTTCCATGTATCCTTTCTGGAGGGAACCATCAGCCCCTAGTGGTCCTCTAAACTCTCTCCAGTGTCTCGCAGGGCAGGGGTTGGAGTGAGCTCCCAGGCACCCCGGCGCAAGAGCAATGCCGAGTGGGACTCAGGCCCTCCAGGCCTAATACTCTAAAGTGCCTCCAGTTTTTGGTACAATTAGATTTTATGCCCTTGACATGCCCTTTTCCACTCAAGATGTTTTGCAGCAAATAGCAAATATCACCTTATTATTGTCACTGCCCATAGATAAGAATCACTTGTTTAGTGGGTCTGTGTGTGTAAAAGGCCATAGTAGCTCCAAGCTCGTTCCGAATCCTAATTGCTGGGCAAATCCAGTCTGCAAGGGGCAGGGACTGGAGGGTGGGGTGAGGGAGTCTCGTTGGCTTCTAATTGTCCTAGGCATCAATCTGTCATTACAGAGGGACTAAGAGGCAGGCCTTATTCTGCTGGGAAAATGTCCTATTTTATACTGGTCATAGTCGTTGTATATTTATTCTAAATTATTGTCATATTCTGTAAGTAAAATGCCCCCAAATACAGTGTCCCCCCCAAAAAATATGAAAATGTGTTAATGTATTTATTGTTGGGTTTCCAGGAACTGTGCATGGGACTAAAGCAGGGACAGGTTTCTGTGTGCTAGTAGTGTGTCCTAACTCTCACCTGGGACAGGATGTGAGGGGTGTTCATGGGGTCTTTTTCAAAGTCTTGGCCCAGGTCAGCGCAGCAGGGTTTTGTCTCAGGATGGACTATCACGGTTGGTAGGTGGTAGCCTCCCGGGACTCTGCTGAGATTCTGAGACCACATCAAACCTCACTCAGAGGATGCTATGGTCAGTTAACACCCCCATCCAAGGGCAGAGGAAGGAGGGGACCTGTGCCCTGTGTGCATCACTGTCTCATGTTGGTCTAGGTCCCTCCGAGTGAAGCTGTGCGTGACAGGGCTCCCTCTAGACTCCATGAGAGCGGGGAGAACCTGCCCAAGGTGGTGTCCACCCCATGGCTCCCATCTTCCGCCCAGGTCCCAGAAGCCATCCGCAAGTGCCAGAGGGCGGGCATCACGGTCCGCATGGTCACCGGTGACAATATCAACACAGCCCGGGCCATCGCCATCAAGTGTGGCATCATCCATCCTGGGGAAGATTTCCTGTGCCTTGAGGGCAAGGAGTTCAACCGGAGGATCCGAAATGAGAAGGGGGAGGTAGGTGTCCCGGCGCAGTGCCCTCAGCGGGACAGGGGACAGAGAGACCCAAGGGCTGCTGGCAGTTTAGGAGCCAGGCGGGGTGCCGCTAGGAGCCCACTGACTCTGGGTGAGTCCCCTCCCTTCTCTGGGCTTCAGTTTCTCCCCCAGATGCCACCAACCGTCCTCTCCTCCCCTCCCTCTCCAGATTGAGCAGGAACGAATTGACAAGATCTGGCCAAAGCTGCGGGTGCTGGCTCGCTCCTCCCCGACGGACAAGCACACCCTGGTCAAAGGTAAGACTGAGGCAGACACAGTCATTCTGGGGCCACAGTCCCCAATCCCTGTTGCCTTGTAGCTTCTCTCCATGGGGTCCCGCACACCTAGGGACCCCTAATCTTACCCCCTTTGCAGCCCAGGGAGGCTGCCCAAGGGCTCTAGGACGTTGGGGACCAGGGCTGAGTCTTCCCTAGGGCTCCACCTCCATAGAAAGCAATGGGATTTTCTGTCTTTCATTGGAGACTCCTGGCCTGAGGGCCACATGGGGCCCACAGACACGTTCTGTTTGGGTGGTCAGCTGCCTTTTCTGTAGGTTCACTTTGAAAGGCTCTCTCGCTTTTGACGCAGTCTTCACCACCCCTTTTTGCCTGATACTCGGCCCAGTGTTTCACTGTTTCATGTCCTCCGTCTGGCTGCAGAACTCGGGGCTTTGAGACCTTTGGTCTGCCTGCCCTCCGAGGCCCCCAGCCGGCATCTGTAACTAGGACTCGGGTTGGGCTCTCCTGGGAAGAACCCTAAGAGATGAGACCAAAGCTTGCATCCTCCTTCTTCCTCCAGAGAGGACACAACACTTGCTGAGCCCATCTAGGTGACCAGCTGTTGAGCACTTTTAGACTCACACAGCCCTGGATTCAAGTCCTGGCTCTGCCACTGACCTGCCCTGTGGCCTTGAACAAGCCCCTCCTCCTCTAGGACTTCATTCCCCCCACCCCACCCCCACTGTAAAATGGTCAAAGGGGAAGGTTTCTGGCAGAGGTCATCTCAAGGGTATCTAGATTTTTCTGTTAGGGTGCTGCCTGGGGGACATTCATGGAGCAGATGTGGCCTAGGGACAGGGACGCAACCCTAGAACTGCAGATAACTGAGCAGGAGGCCTCCAGCCCCTTGCTGTTTCTTATTCAATCATTTGCCCATCCATTCATTCTCCTGATAAATGTTTGTGAAAGATCTACTACCTGCCAGGCCCTGCCCTTGGCAGACAGTCCTTCCCTTGGGAATTCACAGTCCAGGTCCCATGCTGTGGGCATTAACCAGCTGCTTTCCCCAGCAGAACTAAAGGCTGCCTTGGTGGAAGAGAAGGAGAATCTAGCACCTCTAGCCCTTGCTGGGGAGGGTGCAGGTCACAGGCCACCAATAGCGGGACTTGAGAAGGGGCCCGTATCTCGGGCAGCTCCACTGGGAAGCCCTGAGCAAAGCCCAGGCTCCTTTAAGGAAGTGAGCTCCGTTGATTGGGCTGGGACCTCCAGAGAGAGCAGCGTGAGCAGGGGTGCCGCTGGCATCAGATCAACAGGGCCGTGAAGCCTGGGCCAGTGACCCGCTCTCTCAGCCCAGGGTCCAAGCATGGGTGGGTCATAAAAGGAAGCGCTGCTTTGGAAAGCCCACCATGCCACGTGGAGAGAGGTCTGGGGCGGAGGGGCCACCAGGATCGTCCAGCTGTGAGAGGTGACACTCCTCGGGGTGTGTACAGCAGGGAAGCTGGAAGTCGGCAGGTCTGAGAGTGTTGGGTGGAGGACAGGCCTGGGCCGGGTGGTTGCTCAGATGGGGAGGGGCAGGGGTGCCCAGGGCTCCCTTGGTCTGCAGCTCCTGTGAGACACTGTAGCCAGCACGCCCATGCGTTCTGGGTTTAGGTTTAGCAGCTGGACGTGAGGAGTCACAGAGAAGGGATAGATCTAGGGGAAACTGATATTTCAGTTGAGAACTGGCTAAACCAGAAGCCCTGTGACACCTGCGTGCAGTGTGGGATGACCTGGACCCCATGGAGGCAGGACTGGCACTTCCCAGCTGAGCGATGGGCAGCTCTGCCAGCCAGCCCAGGAGAGGCAGGGGTGGGAGTAGTGAGAAGAGCAGAGAGCGGCAATCACAGGGGAAGGGCTGAGCGTCGTTCTATGGCTGGAACTAGATAGGGGGTCGGGGGTGACAGCAGAGCAGTCAGAGGATGGGCGCGTCCTGACCACGGAGGACTTAGGACTGGTGAACAGAGCTCAGAACCCGGTGTCATCCTGGGGCCAGGTGGGCAGTGAGAGCCAAGCTCAGCTGGGCTGGGGTGCAGTTCAGACTCAGGTCCTGAGATGCCCTGGGGCTGCTGTAAGATTGTGGGGGGCAGGTTAATTTTGGGGGCACAGATGCTGGTGGTAGAGGGATGGAGATAGGGAGAAATGGGAGGTTGCATGGGATTTTGGAGCCAGGGTACGCAGGCCTTGGTGACACAGTTGATGTGCGGAATGAAAGGGGGATGTGTCACAGTTGACACTCAGATATCTGCCATGTCCAGGAACACCTCTGCCGGCGCGGCAGACGCCCACATGCTCAGCAATAAATTCTTCCCCCGCCCTTTCCTGCCGGCCCCAGCTCTGTGGTAGGGTCATCTGCTCATTCTGCTATTGACTGTCTTATTGAGGATAAATATCTGGAAAGAGGTCAAGGCCAGAACAGTGGGTCAGGGGTCATTGGCAAAGGGCACAGCCCAGCCAACTCAGGCGTGACTAGGCCCCTCCCCCAGAGGGAAGGTGTCAGGTGCCAGGGAAGGAAATGTGGGGGAGGGTGCAGGAGGGACAAGCATGGGGCCAGGGGCGCCCAGGGGTCCTGCGGACACCGGGAGCAGTGAGCCTGCAGCAGGGAAGAACCACAAACTGGGGAGTAGGGCAGGTACCCAGGAAGCTGTGCCCAGCACAGGGTCTTCCTGAGGACCAGACTGGCCCTGCCACCCCCCAACCCCATGGCATGTTCCAGGGCCCTGAGCACCCCCTGACCCCCACAGGCATCATCGACAGCACCCACACTGAGCAACGGCAGGTGGTGGCAGTGACAGGGGATGGCACCAACGACGGGCCTGCCCTCAAGAAGGCTGACGTGGGCTTTGCCATGGTAGGAATGGCTTCCGGGGGTCAGGGGTGGCACCTGGCCAGAGCCCAAGGTGGGGGGCTAGTTCACCAGCCCACCCCCTGCCCACCTGTGTGCCCAGCACTCTGGCTCCACGTCTCCCCAGAAGGGTAGAGGGAGGCTCCCTGCAGTGACGGGTCTGGGGGGTGGACAGGACTGGGGGGCGGGCCCAGGAAGGAGCTTCTGAAGGCAGAGGACTATCTTAGGGAACTGGGTCTGTGCATGAGCATGTGCGTGTATGCACAAGTATGTGTCCGTGTGGCCAGCCTGACAGGTGGCGGTTGAGTGTGTCTGCTGAAGGCTGTGTGATGGGAGGCCATGCAGGGGCAAGGAAAGCGTTGCTAGAGCTGCTTGCCCCTGGCCTCCCACCCAGTCTCCGGTCCTCATTTCCACAGGGCATCGCAGGCACAGACGTGGCCAAAGAGGCCTCAGACATCATCCTGACCGACGACAACTTCAGCAGTATCGTCAAGGCAGTGATGTGGGGCCGGAACGTCTATGACAGCATCTCCAAGTTCCTGCAGTTCCAGCTGACGGTCAACGTGGTGGCCGTGATCGTGGCCTTCACAGGCGCCTGCATCACACAGGTGGGTCCTTCCAGAGGCAGGGATCCACACGGGGCCTCCCAGCCTGCTGGCGCCTGGGAACTGCCCTGCGACCAGCAAGCGCCAGGCCCAGAGAGGTGTTGAGCTTTCCATGTCACCAGCAAACAGCTGTCTGGCCTCAGCCAGAGGCACAGGCTCTGTCCACGGGCCAGAGGGAGGTAGGAGCAGAGCAGCGCCTATAGGGGATGAGGCGTCTGAGGAGCAGAGTCAGTGTGTCAAGCCTTCGTTCTGGCGTGGTGTCCCCATGTGCCTGGGTGGGGCAGCAGGACATCAGGCACTGTGTCACTGCGAGGCAGGAGCCTGCCCATCACCACCTCTAGGTCTTGAGCGGCTGTGTCCTGAACCCCAGGGAGCCAATCTGCACTCTCCCTGCTCCCTCATGTAACCCTTTGCGACAAGAACTGTGAGGAGTCCCACTTTGCAGAGGCAGAAACTGAGGCCCAGAGGATGGACTGGCCAGGTCCTACAGTGTCCCTGCAGCCTCCTGCCTCCCCTCCCCGGGGCTGACAGCTTCCTGTCCCAGAGGAGAGGGTGGGAGGAGAAGGTGCACAGGAGCCCCCACACACTCAGGGTCCTGGAAACCCTACTCCCTTTGTTTTATGCAGCTGGCTGCACCTGATACCCCAGCTGCCAGAACTGGGGGGTTCGGGGCGGGGGCTTGGGGGTCCTTTCTGCTCACGAAGCCCTTCTCCTGGTTGGTGGACAAGACGCTCCCTCTAGTGGTCTGGGTGCTCCCGCGGCAGCTGCAACTCCTGAAGACAAAGCTTCAATCAGTCAGCGCCAGACGAGGAAACAGGTTCTCAGCGGGCCACCGATTTGCGGGAGGCCTTAGGTTGAGTTGGTGGTGGGGCTGTGCAGGCCCTGTGGGAAGCTGGGGGCTCTGACCCAAGCGCATGTAGGCGAGAAGATTGGTGGGCAGGAGTACCCTGTGTGGGTGAGCGGCAGAGGTGGGAGAGAGGGCAGGGGCGTGATGAGTCTAGCCAGTGAGTGAGCGCACAGGGTGAGGCCAAGAGGGGACTGACCGAGAGGACAAAATAGCTCGGTCCAGGCTGCTGGGCTTACAGGTGTGTGGGCTTCCTGGAGGAGGTGTTCCATGGGCCATTGTGGGTGAGGTTAAGGCCACAGGGGAGGTCTGGGGCAAAGGGGGGGGGTCACTGAAGGAGAGGTGGCAGCTGAAACCCAGGGGACGTTGTGGAGAGGAGAGCAGCAGAGAAGGGGCACTGATTTGAGAGGCAGAGGAAGAGAGGGAGAAGGACTTTTGGGGGTGGAGGAGGACCAGGAGAGTGGGATTAGGGTGCAAGGGAGAGAGCAGGGGCCAAAGGCAGCAGCAAGGTGGATGAAAGGCTGGGGGATGTATTTTCTGTTTGTGACAAGGAAGCACTGGTGGCCTTGGAGAAAGGCATCCTGGGGACACCTGAGAGGCCAAAGTCTAACTGCCGAGGACAAGGCCTGCAGGGGTGTGAGGAGGGGTCCACGGGGCAGCCGGAACTCTGGGCACTACAGACCACACGCCGTGACTGCTCAGAGCAGTCAGGTTACATGGCCCCATCTCAGCCAGAAAGAGGCACAGACGTGTCCACACCAGAGTGTGGATGGTGGGACCTATTGGTGCTCGGGTTTAGTTTCTGCTATTCCTTACTTACCTGCATTTTTGCCATTAAAAAATATAGTAGTTTTTCAATCATAGACACAATAATTGTTTAGGGCAAAGTGGGAAAGGCAGTAAGAAAAGCTGATGGCGATGAAAAGGTCAAGGTCACAGGAATTGTCTATAGGACAGAAGATTGACACATTGGTAGTTGAGGGGAAAGAGTCAGCAGGGAGGGGGCCAAGAAGGGCAGAAAGAGTCTGTACTAGAGGCCTCGTCCTTAGCCAGGAGGAAAACTGTGTCCACATGGGCTAGGGGATGGAGGAAAGATGGTGGGAATGTGGCTACACTTACCAGCAGGTAGAGAGCTGGTGGCCACTGGAGCTGATTCCATTTCCTTGAGGAAGGAGACAGGGCTGAGGGAGGCAGGTCTGGGGAAGCCTCAGTGAACCTGTTCCATGCCTACTCAGGAAGCCGGGGCAGGTCGGCCCAGGCCGACAACTGGGCGAGTCAGCCTCAGGACTCCAGTAGCACCCTGCTGAGAACCCAGGGATGAGCTCCAATTGCGAAACCTCAGTGAGGAGCACTAATATGAGCCCCAGTGAGGTGACTCAGTGAGGAGCCCCGTGTGGGGCCGGCGTCCCCATGACAGCCATGTCCGTGGCCGCGTCCCCAGGACTCCCCTCTGAAGGCCGTGCAGATGCTGTGGGTGAATCTCATCATGGACACGTTCGCCTCTCTGGCACTGGCCACTGAGCCGCCCACCGAGACCCTGCTTCTGAGGAAGCCGTACGGCCGCAACAAGCCCCTCATCTCGCGGACCATGATGAAGAACATCCTGGGCCACGCCGTCTACCAGCTCACCCTCATCTTCACCCTGCTCTTTGTTGGTGAGTCGTCACCGCCCAGCAGGGCCAAGACGCAGCGTCCGGGTTCTCATCCGCCTTCCGGTGGGATAATGGAGGCGGGAGGTGAGGTGAGTTGCTCAAGGTCACGTGGCATCTTGGGCAGAGCGGGCCTCCGAGTCGGTGCGGCCGGTGCAGAAGGCCCTGGCAGGGCTGCGTCTGGCCCACCAGCGCCCTCAGCCCGGCTCCCCCTCCGGCTCGCAGGCGAGAAGATGTTCCAGATCGACAGCGGGCGCAACGCGCCCCTGCACTCGCCGCCCTCGGAGCACTACACCATCATCTTCAACACCTTCGTCATGATGCAGCTCTTCAACGAGATCAACGCCCGCAAGATCCACGGCGAGCGCAACGTCTTCGACGGCATCTTCCGGAACCCCATTTTCTGCACCATCGTGCTGGGCACCTTTGCCATCCAGGTAGCAGGCCCACCCTGACCTGGGCCCCCTCAGCAGCACCCGAGAGCCCAGCCCTCTGCGCTGACCCCTGATGGCCTGTCTTCCTCCCGCCCCCTCTCCCCTTTGACCTCCAGATAGTGATCGTGCAGTTTGGCGGGAAGCCCTTCAGCTGCTCCCCGCTGCAGCTGGACCAGTGGATGTGGTGCATCTTCATCGGCCTAGGGGAGCTCGTCTGGGGCCAGGTCAGTCCGGGCTGTCAGAGGTGCGCTCCGCAGGTAAGGGGGCGAGCACAGAACCAGGAGCCCCAGGAGTGGGTCTGCTCTGCCATGGACTCGCAGTCTGAGCTCAAGCCAGGCCCTCCCCATCCCAGGACACCTGAGCCTGGGGGTTGGCCTGGGTGCCACACGCTGGTCATCTGGGTCCCACCACTGTGATGTTGCCCTCTATCTGTGCACACTGATCACATCCATTTACCTGAGCTGTATTACAAAAGGCAGCTTTATATCACCCCTGTAACTAGAATCACTATCTCTTATCATAAATAGAAGCTAACCAAAAATAATAGAATATTTTTATACCCTAACTAGACACCAGCTTGCTGTTCCAGGGTGATTAATAAGTGTTACGGCGTTGAGCAGTCTCCTTCAGGGGCTCTGAGGGAAGTAAGAGAGCCACTGCCCCTGTCACAGCATCATCAGTGCTGTCTCTGGCCATCTGAGGTCCTCTAGGGCTTTGGGAAGCCCTGATCTGGATGCTCCATGGGGGCCCCTGCAGCTCTGACCCCAGAACACCCCCCACCATTGCCTTCCCTCCTTTTCCCAGATTCCAGGTGCCTGTGAGAGGTACCTCGAGCCAGACCCCGGGCCAAAGGGCTTCATTCTCAAGTGTTCTCAGCCATCCAGGCTGTGGGGGCCCCAGCTCTTCCCAGGCTGGAGTGGCATGTGGTTGTGGCAGAAATTGGCTAGAAGATAAAGAAGAAAGTTTAGCTTCCCCTGAAGGGCCTTCTTTAAATGGCGAGGCTTCTTTGGAGAGCTGATAAATTAGATTTGACTCAGCAAGCCCATTCCGTGGGCACCCTCAGGCCTGTGCCATCGTTCTCCCAGGAGGCCCACACCTTCAGGGAGCTTGCAGCATCTGGGGGAGCCAGCCCCTGATGACTAAGGACGATGCCAGTGGGCAGTGCTGACCTTAACTTCCCAGGGAACCTGAGGCTGAGTATTCAGGCGAGCAGATGTCCCTATGGGAGAGGTAAGGGGCCTCTGACCTCTGCCATCTCAGCTTCCATAGGGGCTCCCTCACAGGCCTCAGCCCCTGCCCTGCATGCCTGTTCTGAGCTTGGGTACCCAGTCTCCTCAGGAGGAATGAGCCCAGGAAGCCTGAGGACCAGCCGTGGGCAAGGCTCATGCAGGGCTGCTTGAACATGCCTTCTGGCTTAGTTGCAGACCCTGAGAACTCCCCCGCCTCCCATGGGAAAACCAGAGCTCCCACGGGTTCAATGAGTCACCCAAGGTCACATAACCACTAAGGTCATGGGTTTCAAAGTCACATGTATTCAGGTCCTACAGGTCAAGATTTTCCACTCTGTCCCCTGATACTGAATGAGTGGGTGAATTCAAAAGCAAATTAAGAAATTTAAAAAGAGTGAGTTGAAGAGGAGGTGAGATGAGTTAAGGAGTTACAGGAAACTAGGTAAGAGAAGAGAGGGAAAGAAAAGGGAGATGGCAGAGAGGGGAAAAGGCTGACAGACGGACAGCCCCCACCACCCCTGATGGCTGGGTCCCCTGCAGGTCATCGCCACCATCCCGACCAGCAGGCTCAAGTTCCTCAAGGAGGCAGGCAGGCTCACCCAGAAGGAGGAGATCCCAGAGGAGGAGCTGAATGAGGACGTGGAAGAGATAGACCATGCTGAGAGAGAGCTGCGGCGGGGCCAGATTCTGTGGTTCCGAGGCCTGAATCGGATCCAAACCCAGGTACAGGAGGACCCCGTGGCTGGGCCCATGCCCGGCCAGGCGGGTGGGTGATGGCAATGCATGCACTCCGTGCCCGCCAGGGCCACAGAGGCGAGGGCACCATCTCACCCATGTTCCTCACGCTTTCACTGGCTGCTGAGGACAGAGCGGCCTCCTCAGGTATACCCCTCACCCTGTCAAGCCCAGAGTCAGACCAGGGGTCACACCCATGGATTTCCAGGGCAGTGCCTAAGAGGGCAGGGGAAGGGGGACCATGAAGCCGAGGCGAGTGAGGGGCTCTCGTCAGGGATGCGGGTCAGGGGCTTCAGGGAGGCCACCTAGAAGGGCAAGCACGGCTGGGGACCACTCCATGTCAAGCCAGGGAGCAGCTGCTTGCTGGTCCCAGATCTGCCTGGGCCTAGAGGTCAGCCGGGAGGGCCCCCCCTATACATACTCACGCATATTCTTCCGTAGGGTCTCCAGACGCTCCCTGCACATCCACTGAACATCTGGGGTCTCTGGAGCAAAGCTGGGTTTTCCCACACAAACACATGCACATCAAGGACACACGTGCACAGCACAGCACAGGTGTGGGGCCTGTCCAGCCAGAAGTGGGTTTCTTCCCCAGAACAGGGCCACGTGGTTCTGTGACACTTGCCACAGCCGCCCCCATGCAAGCCACTTGCCGGGTACTTCGTGGCTGCTCTCACAGCCCTGAGACAGGACCAGGAGCACCTGACCCAGGGCAGGGAGGGCTCTGGCCAGAGCTCCTGGGAGAGTTGCTTCTGGGGGTCCCACTCCCAGGTCCTGCAGCCTAGAACCCCATTTCTACCCCGCAAGCTACAGCTCATGGTTCACACCCACAGTGCACTGTCCCAAACATCATTAGCCTTCGAGCCCCCTGAGAGGGAGATAGCCCCCAGTTTTAGGGGTGGCTGCGGTTCAGGAGAGCAGTGAGGGGCAGTCAGGTTCAGGCCTGGAGCTCCTGACGCTCTGGGCTCGCCTCCCTCCAGTGGCCCAGCCCCACTTGCTGTGAGGGTCGTGCTGCTGTGTCCACCTGGCCAGAGGCCGCGCAGCGGTCTGCGGATTACAGGCAGCCTCCGGGGCTCTGGTTTTGAGCGAGCATGAGGCCCATGCAGCAGCTGTCGCAGCCAGTGCCTTGCACTCCCCCACCCTGCCAGCAGATGGTGCTGCCCCTCTGACGGACAAGAAACTGCACTCAGGTGGCTGCACGAGGTCACCAGACCATGAAGTGCTAGAGCCGGGACGCGGCCCAGGCCTGTTGCCAAGCCCCCCATTCTGGCCCCACACTGGCCCCAGGGGAGCCATGTTTAGCCACCCGCCTGCCCAGGCCCAGCCTGTTGCCCCCAGCAGCCCGGTGGGCGGGCCCCATGTCCCCACAGATGGGCTGGTGCTGAGCTGGCATCTTTCAGAGCCTTGGAGCGTGTCTGGTATTTTCGCTTTAAGTGGCCTTGTCATGTCGCCGGGCTGCAGCTGTCCTCGTTGTGCCTGTCCGTCGTTTGCTGTCGTGTCCGTTCTTCTCGCAACTTGTCTCGTTCTCTCCTCCGTTGCAGATTGAAGTAGTCAATACTTTCAAGAGCGGGGCCTCCTTTCAGGGGGCCCTGCGGAGACAGTCCTCCGTCACCAGCCAGAGCCAGGACGTAGCCAATCTCTCTAGCCCTAGTCGCGTGTCGTTGTCCAATGCTCTTTCCTCTCCGACCAGCCTTCCTCCTGCTGCAGCTGGGCGTGAGTGTGACTCCTTCCCGCCTGGGGCGCCACCAACAGCCGCCGGGTGGGCAGGCGGGCCGGGGCCGGGCACCACGGACACGGGGGGCAGGGGGGAGAAGTCATGGTTAGGTCCAGGGGGCTGAGGGGCCACAGTCATGGACAGGGTCCCAGGGGGTCAGCCGATCATTGCCAGTCACGAGTGACAGTCACTCAGTGGACCAGCATTGGCTGAGATCAGGGTTGCGGGTTCAACCAGTCAGGGGTTCGTGGGGGTGGGAGCAGTCAACACCGTGGGTCAGTCAGAGGAGCAGCCTCGGTTAGAGAGGTCTCAGTCATCAGATGCCCCAGAGTCCACTACAGGGTCACAGTGAGCGAGGGAGAGCAGCCAGCGGGGACAGTGTCCCAGTAAATTTACAGTCACAGTGGGTCAGGAAAAGCCTTGTCCATCGGGCAAGAATCAGCATTGGCCAGGAGGCTGCAGTCTTATGGTCTAGTCAGCAAAGTGTTGCTGTGAGTCATGGGGACAGGCCCTTGGGGTCACAGGCACAATAGGCTCCAACCCAGAGCGGGGTCACTATAGGTCAGGGGACTCAGGCCCCAAATGGTTCAGAACCCCTGTCCTCTCTCCTGACACCATCAACTGCCACACACACACTTTCCCCTGTGCCCTAAAGACCTGACTCTTCCTGGCAGGGACAAGGCTCCTGATCTCAGGAAGAAAATGGTGGCCCAACGTCTTCGCTATGTGCCAGCAGGCCCAAAGGGTCTGTCTGCCCCCCAGCTTCCCACCCTCCTTCCTCTGACAGACTAGCTCTCTGACCCTCATCATCTTCCTCACACCACCGCTTCTGACCTGGACCTCTCATCTGTCCTTTCCTAGATCTTTCTGAATCCCTCCGAGGTTTCGGGAACCAGAGGGAATAAGAAATCTGTGTTCCCCATCTCCCCTACTTCATCCCCAGCCAGCCCCTCCCCACCTGCCAGGAAGCACCTAGTCTGGTGTCCACCAGCATCAACCCCTTTGCCAGCCTGCTGCCTTCTCTGATGAGGCACAGACTCCGGCCTCATCTCTTGATACTTTATGAGGCAGCTCCTCCCCCTCAGCACCGGGCGCCACAGTGACCAGCCCTGTGGGCAAGCAGGACGGGGCTGGGCCTGTGTGCCGCGTGGGGGCGCTGCCCTCTGAGCCCTTGGAGAGGCCTGTCGACAGCATCTGCTCTCATCCAGGGCCTTTCAGTGGGGAAGCCCTGCCAGGATGACAGGAAGGCTGTAGAAAAGGGGGGAAAGCTCCCCCAAGTTCTTCACAAACACATGATGGGGGCCCAAGAAGGGTAGGGATGTATTTGAGCAGATGGTGTCCAAGCGACAGGAGAGACAGCTTTCCGAAAGTAGGAGTTACTTTGGTCCCATCCTCGCCCCTTCACACCAGACGTCCCTCATCCAGCTGCCCTCCAGCTCCACGTCAGCCTGGCACCGGCCGACACTGCAGCCTCTCTGGACACGCAAGAACCAAAAGGGCTCCGGCCTGGAGAGCTATGTGGGGAGACGCCATTTCCTCCCGATCCTGCCCGCCATTCCATGATGTCTGGCTCTGGGTGCATGCCCAGTTCTTTGTCCCTCCTGGGTAGCCTCTTGCTCCAAGCCTGGCGCTTCCCGCAGCCCACACAGCTCATCTGGTATTCCCAGCACCCATGCAGTCTTTGAAAATCTTCCCTTGGTTTAGCCCCTCATCATAGCTTTCACAGCCTAGGAGAAAGAACGCAGTCATCTGTCACCTTGGCAATTTCAATCTCTTTGCTTCTGTCATTCATAAAGCCATTCAGTAAGTCCAATTCTCAGACAATGCATTCTCAACACTTCTCCTTCAGAGAAATGCCCATTTCAGCCCACTAAGCCACTTTCCTCCCAAGCCAGATTAATCCCTTTTTTTTCTTACCTCATGACGACCCCAACTTTGGAACAGCCATGAACAGGAGCCTGGGGGACCCTTCACAAACATGACTACCTAACCCACCCATCTTGCGTCTCCCCCATGCATCACACTTCCTGAAGAGTCTTGTATTCCTACCCTGGATTCCTGAAGCCAATCCTGGGTCACTTCTTTCTTAGGTGTGTGGTCTTAGAAAAGGCCTGAGCAGCCCCCATCTAAGGCTATGGTTTCCAAAAGGAGTCACAACCTCTGTAGTTTCAAGGACACATTTTGGTGAACATAGTCACAATGTGAACTCTAAATAAGTAACCCCTCCATCCTCCTTTGCTGGAATCACTTCTAAAACAATGTCACCTCCTCGAGTCTCCAAGGGCTCTCTAAACACCAGGCAGGGACCCCTCTCAAGCCAAAGGCTCCCCCGCCCTATATGGAAGCAGGTGGCCAAGAAGTAAGAGGCGCCCTAGTGGAGAGGGAGGAGAGGTGGACCACTTCCCAGCTCCCCAGCACATCTTCTTCCTGGGGCCATCCCAGCGGAACAGAGTGTGCGTGCTGAGTCAACAAAACCGGGTCGGAGTCATCCCACTGTCCCTGGGGTATCAAGACGAGCACAAAGGCCTGGGGCAGGGTGGCCTTGGATGGCTCCTGACACAGGGGTGAGGAGCCCCCACCACATCGCCCCCTCCTCCCCCAGCACCACTATGAGCTGTGGCCCCAGGCAGGGAGAGGCATATGGGGACACAACCATCCAGCCAGACTGGCATCCAGAATGTTCAGCAGAGAACTCTGGTCCACTCCTGCTTTTCTCTTTCCCCAGAAATGTAATGGCACACCCCTCACACCTTATACATGAGCCTCACTCAACATTTTCCAAAGCAGTTCCCACATCCCTCACCTCACATGAGCCTCACAGCAGAAGGATGAGGAAGGAGGTTCTGTCAGTGTCCCTCCATTTAACTGACAAAGACACTTCTCAACCTGACTAAGGCCAAACTGGCAAGTGAGTGTCAAGAAGCCTGACTCCAAGTCCTCACTGTTCCCACCACCCCACACCCCTTCCCTGACAGGCCCACAGACCTGGAACCCAAAGAGATTGGACTTCCATTCCAGAACCAGTGCCCACAACCTCAGCCTTGTACAGAGAAAAGGAACCAGCCCTCTGGGCTCCAAAGACCAGGGACGCCATTTGTCTGCTGGGATCGCCACCAGCCTGGCAGGGACTGAGGACAAGGGCACCTTCCTGCTAGCAAGATGACATTAGCCTTTAGCAATCTGACCCAAGGCCAAGTGCACAGCCCCTCCTTCCTATTCCTTCAACTCGTAGTCCACCTCAGACCCCTGTATTTGGCAAGTGTGTGTGGCAGGCTCCGTGTTCTTAAGTGAAGGTCTGCTCCTTGAAACCTCTCAGACAGGAGAGCAGGACTCCTAATCAGGGACCAGTGGCCTTTGGGACACCATAGCTGCTCCCCAGGGTAACTCCTCCGCCCCTTTCTGCTGCCCGGTTGAGTACTGCTAGGGCAAGAAGTTTGTATCTCTTAGGCGGAGAGGTGAAGAAGGAAAGAACAGAAAGCAGGACCTGTCACAGTGTTTTGGTAACAGATTTAGTGCAACATTGGGTTGGCGAACAAATGACTTGCTTCTGGGGGGATGCTAGATCTCTCCGCTGTCTGAATATTCCATGTGTTTGTTTCCCTAGAGGGCTAGAGAACCCTGGACACAGAGTTCAGCAAGAGAGAGTGAAATTAAAAGAGGTTGTGAGTCTTTAACCTTGAGCCTGAAATGAATGTGAATCAATCCCAGACTCTTGGCTTCCTTGAAGCCGGGTAAACATTCGAGTATGCCGCAGCCCCCCAGACCGGGCTGTGCGTTCCTCAGAGCCCTCCCTATGCCCTTGGTGCCGACGAAACCAAAATATCTGAAAGCCTACAGACTGGGTCCCTTCCTCTCTTTCCCTCACCCCCATGCCCAGATGTGGCCTCGGGCCCCAGTCCCATCTTGACGTTAGGCAGGGAGGGGAGACGGAAGAGCTTTTTTTTTTCTTCCCATATTTTTTTCCATTTCAGCCGCGGAGAGAGCCGAAGCGGAGACTTGAGATGGCCGTGGCGGGGTGTCCCGAAAAGTCTTGTCCCCACAGTCTTGTCCAGAGCAGTTCATTCTTTCTGTTGTCTCCATGCGAGGGGGTGTGGAGGGAGGGGCTGCATCTCATTGTGTGTTGTCCCCTCTGCGTTGTCAGTCACATGACAGGGGCCTGCCACCATCTCTTACCCCCCACCAGGCGCTCCAGCTGGTATATCTTATTGCAACATAGCCTCGAAGATGCTGGACACCAGGCTAGGCAGCTGTATGCTGATTCCCACTGGACAGAGAAGAAAACCGAGTTCTGCATCACCTGTAGTGACTCCCTTATCAGGAGAACAGAGCATTTCATAATCTCTAAGAGCCACAGATAGGAAACCCCGGGGAAAGGAACCTCATCGCAGCCAAGGGCCTTGCGGGGTGCCCGCGCCAACGCTCAGCACCGGGCTGGCTCCTGCTCAGCCCCGATGCCTCATATTTTAGTGCATTTCCAACAAGCAGGGCTCCCTGGAGTCCCCCGCCCACAGCATACACAGAGGAGGGTCAGAGATGCTTTTGAGAGCACAGGATATCAGCACTAGAGAGGATGGCTGACAGCAATGGAGAAAAGCTTTTGTTTTTTTTTTTTTAATAAAATCAAAACCGCACAGTCTTCCACAAGACCAAGGCTTACTGACGCACTTCAAGTCAGGTTTACTATGTGTACTCAAAATTCAAAAGCAGAGGAGCATGGGACGTGCTTTTCAAAGAGTGGCGCTCTGACCCTAAAATCACCTGCAAAGCTCACTTCACTGAACAGGGCCTGCCCCGCCAGCGAGCTACCCCTGGGCTTAGCTGAGCGCTGCACCCCTCCCGTACTACCAGGGCCTACCCGTGACCAGCTCTCCCAGTCCCCTGTCCCCACGGGGCGCGGCGTGGCTCCGCTGCTGCTCTGCACGGAGGTCACCGTAGCCCTGGCCTGGGTTCTGCCTCCTGGGAGCACCGAGGCTGCCTGGTTTTTCCTGCCACCAACTCAGCTGAGTTCGGGCTGGGAAGAGAGGAGGAGGCACCTATGTCCCGATTATTGCCCTTGGCCCCTTGAGATGCCAGGCATGGCTCCCCTCCAGGGATCAGAGCAGGGCCCTCTCTTCAAAGGAGGGGCCCATTCCTCTGCACCCTGGAGGGGTGACCAAGCAGCACCAGCCTGATGTGGCTCTGCCCATGGTCAAGGCACCAGAATAGCAGATCCGGGACTCCTACTCGGGTCTTCCTGACTCCGAGTTCAGGGCTCTTCCCAGTAGCCTGGAAGCGTCGGTGTCCCACCTGCTTCCACTCTTCAGAGAGAAATGGAGGCCCGGCCCCCGTGGCTGCAACTGAGACCCAGTTGCCGCCGTGAGGCTAGTCCCACACTCTTCCAACCCCGTCCAGGATTGGGTTCCGCCACCTGATTCTGGCCTCATTTTTCGGTTGTGTGTTTTTAAAGCACAAATAAAGAAACAAAAATGTCCCCAGGGACTAAGGGCCCCAAAGCAAACTCCGATGACTGGCCAGGGCTTTGAGTCTATACTCGAGTGTTTACCTCCCACATGCATGCAGGAAAGGAACGACGGTACAAACGACCTCCGTTCACAGTGTTCAGGCTTCCAAGTGTCGCGTGTGTCTGTCTGCGTGCCGTGTGGCTCCCCGCTCCTTGTGGCATGCCCCCAGCCCCGAATGTCGTCTGGCTGCCTCTGCTCTGCGCCCCCAGAAAGCCCCAAGTTGGCTTTGGTTTGCTTTGCTGCTGGTTTGACATTCTCATTCTCTGTTTGGCCCTCGTGTGTCTCCTCTCCCCCCGGCTCATCAACTGGCTCTCCTTTCTGTTCCTTCTCTGTCTGTGCCATGTTATCTGTTCCATGTGGTGTATAGTGTCTTAACTGCGTGTGTTTTTTCTAAGATGCGTGTTTTTTCCAAGCGTCTTTTCTCCCTCCCGGCCCCACCTCCTTCTGCATGGTTGAACCTCTGCTTTAACGGTAACAAGGCTCGGTCTCTCGCTAGGTCTGGGGACCCGCTGGAGTGGACTCTGCTTCCCTGAACCACTGTCTCCCATCAGCGCTGTGATGGGACCCGAGTCATTAAAGACCCTCCTGGTTGCCCACTACCTGAGTCCCTTCTGCATCCTCCCTCCTCCCCAACCCCATCCCAGCCATGCTCCTCATGCCCTGGCGACTGTGGATTCCAGCCACCTGCCACCCTCACCCTGGCCCCCCTCCTCCAAGCCCCCCAGAGCTGGGCTGTCAGCCCCCCAGCAGTGCTTCTCACCCCTGTGCTTCCCTTGCAGATCCGCGTCGTGAAGGCGTTCCGTAGCTCTCTCTATGAAGGTCTAGAAAAGCCTGAGTCTCGAACCTCCATCCATAATTTCATGGCTCATCCTGAATTCCGGATCGAAGATTCGCAGCCCCACATCCCCCTCATCGACGACACCGACCTGGAAGAAGACGCCGCACTCAAGCAGAACTCCAGCCCGCCGCCGTCACTGAACAAAAACAACAGCGCCATCGACAGCGGGATCAACCTGACGACTGACACAAGCAAATCAGCTACCTCTTCAAGTCCAGGGAGCCCCATCCACAGCCTGGAGACGTCGCTTTAGCTGAGGACCCCGCGCAGCCCCCTCCCGGGCCCCCACCCATCCAGGCCCCCAAGTCACCCGAGCAGCAAGGAGCAACAACAGGAAACCAAATACTGGCGAGAACACCAACGTTTCCACCCCACAGACCCTGTTTCTGGCTGCGATGCTGTTTGAACTCTTTTCCACTTTGAGGCACCGGGCGGGATCTCCTCCGGGAGCTCGAGGGAGTGAGCGATTTCCCCTACCAGCCCTTGCGGCTCCGCCCGCCCCAGCGAGCCGGGCCTGCCCGGACGCCGTGCACCCGCCCGCCCCGTCCCTGCATGAATGTACTGTTCACTTCAGTCCTCCCCGCCTTCGGTCTGGGGTGGGGGGGCGGAGTTGGGGAGGGGTTTTCTGTTCGTTTTCTTAGGCGGGAACCGCAAACAAGACTCTTTTCTGAGACTATTTATCCAATCCACCGGTCTGTGAGTTTTTGAAATGCTTGCGCAGCATGGTCTCAGTTGAATAGGTTCATTTAACAACTTTTTGAAATTGCAGAGCTTAACTCACCTAGTAGATTTGCACCAATGGAACCGAAGAACTTCATAGACACTCACGAGATTATATCCATTTCTTTGTATCTATATCCACGTATACTTTCCCCCAAGACGGTATACGTTCATATAGATAGGTAGATATATATATATATACGTATATATATATAAATATATATATACATGGATATATAACGTTTCTTTGCCGGCATGTTGCCTTGTTTCCGCTTAAATTGCTCTATTTTAACTTATTTATGTCCTAAAAAAGAAGAATGTAATTTGTTTACAAACTGTAGATAGCGTCTTTGGCTGTTTGTATGGTTTAAGAACACTGGGTGACTGAGATGCTAGAGACACAGCTCAGCCCCACAGACACTTCCCTGGATTGCACCCTTGATGTCTATTCTACGACAGCCATGCTCTGATTTTTGCCTGCTCTCTTCGACAAAGTCGCTACCACAGGGGGCTCAGGCAGAAGCCAAATGCTACCAAGTACCCATCCCGAGAGGTTTAACACCATGCTCCGTAGACAAAGGGAGAGGAGGAGAGAAGGCTTCTTGGGTCTCAGGCACCAAAGGCCACCCTGGCCCAGGGACCCGGATCGGATCTGCAAAGCATTTGGTGGAAGACTTTTCTCTCAATGAAACTCACTTGAGTTTACTAAGAGCATTTCCAAAAGGGGTGCTTTTTGGCACTGCCTGTACGGAGGTTTAAGGTAGTGTGGCAATATTCTAAATGCTATTGTGTTGATTTTTTTTTTTTTTTCAGTTTGTAATTTAGAGACTTATTTCCTTATAAATTGCAGCGTATGGGCTGTTGGCCTATTGGATGAGGATCATTATGACTTGCTGCTTTTATCTTTATTTTTGAAGAAGAATAGCCTTTTTCTCTGCACTATTTAGATCCGAACGAACCTTATGATGTGTATATTGAGATGTATTCAGTGTGATTTTTAAACCAAATTGTCTTCCTGTAGTCACAATATCTACTGTAGCCTTTTAACAGCAAGTCTTGCTTTCCCAGACAGAAAGCCATTCTGCAACCTACAGTATCACAGGTGAGAAAAGGTGGTTCTTTTTCCCCTAAGACAATAACAGCACTAGTAATCCCACTTAATAAGAGCTTATTTAATTGTATGTCAGCCTCTTAACTGCTAAGCACTTTGTGGGTATCAGCTTTTTTCATAAAAGAACTTTTGTATTTAATACAAAGTTTGCTTTGAGACTTTTCAGCATACGATCTTTTTCCATAAACTTGTACAGTGCAAAAGACATTTTGAATATCATGACTGACGTCCCATGCTTCCAGGAAAACCAAACACTTCCCCCTCGCTTGCGAAACTCATCCCCCCACTGGCCCTCCCCACAGTCGCTCCGTGTCAGCCCGCCCCAGCCCTTCTCCAGGCCCAGAGAATCCGTCCACACACAAGATGACAGCCACTCGGGAAAAGAGCCATAGTCCGCTGAGAAGCCTCCATCTGGACGGCTGTGGAGAAACCTGAGGGTTTGGGATCCCAGGTCACCCCTTCCACCTGGCACAACCTTTCTAGAAGGAGGACCTTCTTTGCGAGAGAGCATCACCTGAATGTCACAAGGGAGTGTCTCTGGATGTTCCCAGCCGAGGAAACTGCATCCCCAAAGGGGTGGCCAGTCCTCAGAAATGCTTATGGATTCCAAGATAGACACCACCGAATGTCAGCCCCCCGCTGTCCCACCAAGCAAGGACCTGACTGTGAAACATGGGGCAGCCCTGGAACATGGTGTTTTGTAGTTTCTTTTCTCAAGGTTCTCCACCCCCGCCCCCCTTCATGGTTCCAGTCTTGCGTCTGTGACCTCATTCCATGACACCAGGAAAGTGGCACTTGCCAACCCTGCTCCCTGCTCGTGCAGAGCCGGGATGCGGGGAAAATGAGAGGGCTTCTCTGAGGGACACCCACTGCGGGGAGAGGGAGCTATGGGAGCTACCCAGAACGCCTGACATCTGTGTTGGTCTTTTCTTGTCAGGAATAATGGATGCTCACACACACACCACACACACAGGCACACATGCAGTCTTACACTCGCACACACACCCAGGAAATGATTGGCTTGTCCAAACTCACCATAGCACATAAAGCTTGCACTCTGCGTCCTATATCTAGCAGCATGGGGTACGTTTGGCAGTTCACCCCATTAGGGGGTAAATAATTTATGATCATTCATCTGTTTTTATGAATTTTTTTATCTAGACGATAATTGTAAATAAAGAACTCACCGTCTCTGTTCATTTAATACTATGCAATGGTTATGCTTTCAATCGCTGACTCCTCTTACTCCTGCAATGTGGTTCTAAAATGTCTGTGGTTTCAACAAACAAACAAAAAGGCAAAAACCAACAGCAAACAAAACATGGTAAATATATTCTCTGTAATGTAGACTTTTTTGGGGTGTGGGACTGTACCAACCACATAGCTGCTTTTCTGTCTTCTGGTCAAGGATGCCAGGAAAAGATAACAAATTCAGTTCTGTCCTGCAGCAGGTAAGGGACGAGCAGGGCCCACGTGTGTCCTCAGGAGCTGCAGAGTCACCCAATGGGGGGGTTTCCTTCTCTCCCTAACTCAGAAGCAGCCTCCACTCTCCCGCCAGCCCCAGACCCTGCCCCCCAAACCCTCGTCCCAACCAGAGCATAGAACCGACAAGAGAGATGGTGCCCGGCTCCTGACACCAGCTTGATGACAGCTGCACTCGGACAGACGCTGCACCTGTCTTACCCGGTGATGGAGCAGCCACGCTGTCCTTGGGTCCTCATGTTGAAATGACGCCTTTACCACCTCCTGACAGTTTGGATAGACTGGAATCTATTTCTGAAATCTCTCTTCTGTTCCCTCATTGAGTGTCTCATCGGGTACCATCACCTGGTTTTAATTACTACCACTTTATATCGTATTTTATTATGTGGTAGGACAATCATCCTTTAAAAAAAAAAAAAAAATTCCTAGCTATTCTCGCATCTAGTCCTCCAAATCAACTTTACAATTTTTCCAAGTCCTCCACCCCATTCTCCCCCAACCGCCAAACACCGGACTTTGTCGTTCGGTGTACAGACATCCTCCTGCCAATGTAAGGACTGTCCACTCAGGGTCATGAATAGGGTGTCCTGTGAGGAGCAACAAAAAAGACAGGAAATCCTGATACGGTCCCATCCTCTCACCTGTCCCCTGTGCCAGGGAGTCATCGGGGGAAGCCATCAAGTCCCTGGCCCGCCTCAGTTTGAGGCCCCGAGTCGCCACCCTGGTTGTGCCGGGTGGACGCTCCATCTTCCGCAGTCCAGACAGGGAAGCAGTGTCTCTTGCAGATCCGGAGCTACCAGAATGTGTGGCCTGCCTGTCTTTATTCCTGGTTCTCCTTATGGAGAAATGTTACTCTTGTCTCCCCTACCTGAACAGATTTAGGGCGGGGGGGTGTGGGGGGTGGTGATCCTCTTGTTCTCTATCCTGAGTTTTTGGTGGTGGTGACAGGTCCTAAGGAAGCATCAATTTCTGCCTGGACCTTCTCCCCTCCCTGACTCCCACCTGTTCTTGCTCCACTTACAGAAGACTGTTGGTCAGGTGCACTTTGAATGCCTCCCACCCAAAATTCTCTCCATCGTGTCCAAGACACCCCCACCCCCATCAGAAGATGGAGGGCTTGCATTTCTTGAAGAGTTTGGGGTCTTCCAGAGTCAAGGCCTAAATTAGACAACAGTGGAAAATCCCCAATCTTTTCCAAGTCCCAAAGCAAGCTCTCCTGGTTTTGATGCGGAGATCCTAGCCACCCAGGAGCGGGAGGGGGCCCAGGCCCTGGGTGGCAGCCATCACCCCCTCCAAAACAAGATGCTGGAGGCTGCTTCGGGGCCACCCTCTCAGCCCCCAAGTCTGTTTTGTAATGCCTGTGGTGCTCTCCCCTGCACCTTTCCTCTCTGGTCGGGGGTCGGGGGTTGCCACACTTTGCTAACTCTTGTGTGCACTTATTTTATAACAGAGTAGCAAGAAAATGGTGCCGCCTCAGCTTCCACAAGCTGCCCCGGCTCGGGGGCTCTGGGACAACGGGGGCTGGGAAGTGACTGCGCTCTTACTGTACACTCTTTATTTCTCTGTATCTCTGGCTGTGCTCTTTGTAACTGATGGGATTTGTCTGCCTTTTCAACACTATACTGAGCAATAATAATAAATGCACACGTGGAAAAGCAGACACGCTACACATCACAAGGCCTTTTTCCGCAAGACAGCTTGGTCCCTGCTCTCCGTGGATTTGACCTCAGGGCAACGTGGAGTCCCTGGGAGGGAAAGGCACTGTGCCCAAGGGTGCATGACTCAGCGGGTGGTCTCTGCTTCCACAGTCATACCTTTGAAACATGTACCATTCGAGGGAGACATGTTTAATCTTCCATGAGGAATGACTGGTCACCCCAGAGAAAAAAGCCTTTGGGAGAGGAACCTCAGAAAGGGAAGGAGGGAAGGAGGTGTTTTAGGGGTAGAGGGCCTGGGAGGTAGGGGCACAAATTGGGGACAGCTAAGAATAGCCTGACCTGGGCTCTGGAACAAACCAGAGGAGGACAGGTGACAGAGACAGAGGTAGGTAGCACCCCTAACTGGTGAAGTGGGAGCAGAGGGAAGCCTGACACCCTGGAAATCGGAACTTTGCAAACCTCTGCAGAACTTCAGCAGAGAAAAGAGAACCTACCTAGACCAAGAAATGGCTCCAATGGGTGTCTGAGGGTTGAGGGGTACACACTGATGCACACACACATCCCAGCTCTTCTTAGGGAGACACTTGCCCTAGAACATAGGTCTATCCAACTTCCAGTTCCATATGCACAGGTCCACTTAACCCCAATGTCAGCCCACCAAGGAGGTATTATGTTCATTCCCACTTCAGAGAGGAGACTGAAGCTCAAAGAGGTGAAGAGTGTGCCACCTAGTAAGTAGGGGTACAGTCTTAGTACCTAACTGTCTCAATACCTGAACAAACACACAAAACCTTTATATTACAAGAAACACTAATGTTGCTTGTGCCAAATCCCAGACCTCTCCAATTTTAATGCCTAAAATAGGGAATCCCTTTAATAACAACTATGCCCTCTGCATTATATCTGTATTATAACTAAATGCCAATGTCCCCATTTTCCTCTCAAGGAGTGTGAGGCTCTGACAGAAATGATGGGACCTTATCACCCAGAGAATCAGTGATGCAGCTACAGATCTAAGGCCAGGACCTGTCCTTTGAAGAACAGGGGACCCAAGAGCCCCATCCACTTTGTTCCCTACTCCAACTGAGTTGCATCCCCTCACACCCCTGCAGTATTTCTCCATCAGAAGGAAACGATGAGTCTTGAAAAATGGGGTGAAGGTAGAAGGGTGGGTTGCTGACCCAAGGCCCAGCCCTTAATTCTGTAAGACCCTAATCCCCTGACCCCTCTCCAAAGCTCCTAGGTAGCCAACATCTATCACACTCTGAGCCTTAACATCTTCCCTCAAGCAGTGACCATTCCAGCTGGGGAGAAACCTCCAGTTTCAGAAAGGAAATGAGGGGATTGTGACCTACCCCAGGGGAGCCTAGGCTTCACCCTCTGTCCCTGATCTCCTTAGAGCCATGAGGGGCCCCAGAGCTGCCAGACCATGCCTGGCTTAGGGAAACCCAGAGGCCAAGACCAGCAGTGCAGTATTCTCAGTGCCCGTGGGAAGCCAGGGACCTCAGGGTTGGGGACACCGGGGGTTGAGGTTATAGGTTATAGGTGGTGGAGTCTGGCTGAGTTCCTTGCCTGGGGGATCTATCTGATGGGCCAAACTACAGGATCCCAGGACTAAGAGGAAGGGGCAGGTGAAGGCATGGGTCCCATGGCATAGAGACAGCAGACAGAGAAGGTCTCTCATAGGGGTCATTCCTTGGCCTTCTCAGTCCCTGGTGCCAGTCCAGGGTCCTGAGGAGGGAGGAACAACAATGAAGCATGAAAGCCACTCAATCATCCCGCAATGTTCATCCTAAGGCCGGTTTAGAGAGGAGGCTGAAATTGTAGTTAGGAATCATTTCTTTGGTGTATGGGTCTCAGGAAAAGGATGGGTGGTCTGGGGAAAACACAAACTAGCGCTTCAGATTCCGAAAGCCGTGTCAGGTTGCTATGGAAACGAGAACCCCTCCCAATGAGTCTCCAGCGAACTGCACGAAAGGGGGCGGGGCCGTGGAAGGCGCGGCCTCTGAAAGGCCGGAACGTTTATGCCGACGGAACGCGTTGCCACCCGGAGGCTCCTGCGCCGCGGCCTCATCCAATATGCCAACAAACCCAGTGCCGGAAGTGAGCTGTTCCGAGGCGCCGCCGGAGCTGCCACGTCCGAGGCCGGGAGCCGCCGCCGCCACCGCCACCACCATGGTGAGTGTTGGGCAGGGGCCACTGAGCGGGGTTCGAGCCGCGGTCGTGGGTCTCCCGGTTCCTCCATCTCCTTGAAGCTCAAGGCTCGGGCCGTTCAGCGTCCTCCCAACGCTTCGAGGTTTAGGGGGCTCCGGTGCTGGCCCTTAGGACCGTCGGATGTGGGAGACGGGGAGGCCACGGAACATTCCGGAAGTTTGCTGCTCCTTCCTTTCCGCGTCTTCCCCCAACAATTGAAAACACACCCAAAACACCGTAGGAGCCACTGTATGCCCAGCCCTTCGTTCAGTTCCAAGCATCGTTCGTCCCTCAGCCTGCGCGAGGCCGTGCCCAATGCGCTTTCCTAACGAGGAAGCTCGAGGTTCGCAGAGGTCGAGTCTTCTGCTCAGCTGGGACGTGGCAGAGCTGAGATGCGAACCTTCTTAAGCATTCCACGTTGTCGCCCGTTCTCTCCCTGCAGAGATGCTTGGCTGACGGCTGCTGGGCAGAGGTCCGGAGGGCTGGTGGCGCTCCCTCCGCCGGCGGGCTGACCCGTGAAGGCAGGGGCTCCGTCTTTTAAATCTCTGGGCTGAGTGTGCATTCATGCCACAGGCCGTCGTGGAGGGAACGACAGACAGAATGAGAACTAAGGCGCGAAAACATTTAGCCTGATCCTGGCACAGTGTGGGTTCAGGAAACCAAAGCTCTTGGGAAGTGGGTGTGCCTGGAGTTTCGAGGAAACCAGTATGAACCCAGAAGCCAGGCAGCTGGTTTGGGTTCTTGCTCCTTGGGGGCTGGGTGTTGAATAAGTATCAGTGATTCTTCAGCTGCAGAGGAAAGTGGAATGGTTCATGGTCGGATGCAATGCTCAAGTGAAGTCTTAACTCTTAACTGATTCTAGCAGCTGAATTGTTTTGCCTCTTACTACCGAGGTGCTCAAAAGGAATGGCCTAATTTTAAATGAGCTTTAAACACACACACTCTCTCTCACTCACACTTGTTCAGAAGCATGGATCACCACCCTGGCTGGTGAGGGAGAGTGGTTAAAAATAAATGCAGGTCATCTCTAAGATGCTTTGGTGACCTGAAATGAAGCTACCAGTGAACTGTCCTACTGATTCTACTTAGCAGTCGGCCACTGATGCAGGGCATTTGGTGTAACAACTACTGTATGTTCTAGGTAGACAGCCTAGGGGAGTGGGAAGCTTTGTGGTCTGGGAACTGGGAGATGAGGCTCTTTTCCCAGCACTGCCTTTTACACTCTTTGCCAGGTGCTTCTTGGACTTCAATTCCTTGTTTTGTCAGGAGACTCTGATTAACTCTGCCCTTTGTTCATCCAGGCGTGAAGGCACTTTGTAGCCTGGATTGCTTGTCACAGGAGGAAACTGTATCTTCCTTACTTGCCTTTGCAACCCTTAGGGGGTTCACTTCTGAGGGAGGCTAGGATTTGTGAGAGGACCTGTCCTTACTTGGTGTGTACCTTTTGAACTGCTTTGTCGCAGCCCTCTTCCAGTGTCCATCTTTCTAAAACATCAAGTCAAAGTTTATGCCTGCTAGACTTGTGCTGGAAAAGGGAAGAAATGATAGGGAATATCAGTTTCAAACTGAAACTTCCTTTTAAATCCCTTTACTACCCCAGGAGTTTAAATTAAAGAATAATGGTTGAAGAAAATGTGGTCCATTTTCATCATTCACATATTCGGCAGGTTGTCACCGAGCCCCTGCTGGTTGCAAAGCACTGTGCAGGTGATGGAAAGGGAGCCAGAACTGCAGAGAGCACAGACCCTGGCTCCAGGGAGGACCTTCTGGTGGGGGCGAAGACACAGCATAAAGTGTTGCAGGCATTCATGCTGAATGTGTTCCAGAACTGCTGGGAACCTTCACAAAAGGAGGATAATTTCAGTTGGACCTCAGAGAATGGGTGGGAAGGTGAAGACCATGACTGCTGTGTCCCAGCTCACAATCTGCTCCAGTCTGTATCCCAGTAGGTGATTGTCTAGGATTGTCACAGGTGGTGGACCAGGGAGCAGGCTCGGGAGAAACGTGAATCTGTTATCCAAGTATTAACCTGTTATGCAAAAACCCGTGAACACTGGAGGCTCTGTCATCCATGAAGGGACCCACCATAGCTCTGATAGGTCCCTCTTTACCCTCAAAGGTGAGGGCTACGTGCCATGCCCTTCTCTGCCTGTGTTAGGCCCTCTGCTTGGACTGTGCTTTTTTACCCTTGCCACCTGGCAAACCACCTGAGCCCTGGTTCTTGTCCTCCCATCACCAGCCACGAGCAGCTCTAGCATGGAAGCTACCATTATTCATCTTGCCATGTCAGGTTACTTATGTGCACGCTTCTCAAGGGCAAGAAGTACCTCTTTTTGTGTCCAAATATCCAGTCCTAGGCACAGTGCTTGGGGTCAAAGAAAGCACTTAGACTGTTTACTGAATGAATGAATGAATGAATGAACAAATGCAGTCAAGGACTTCGGAAATCAGGTGAATTTGATCAGATAGTTGCATTCTAATTGCCATCAGTGCATTTACTGCCACTTCTTTGGTTCTAGGTGTCAGTCATTAACACTGTGGACACCTCACATGAGGACATGATTGTAAGTATTCCGTGAATCCTCCCTTGGGCTGTAGACTTGGGCATTTGTATGGGGAGAGCAGTTCAGGTTTTGATTACCCCTTTCTGTTGGTCAGGCGTGGATCCGGTGTGACCAGACAGCCTTCGCTAGTCAGGCTGTAGCCTCAGGGTCTACCAGTTTCCCATCAGTGCCCTCTGATTTGCCAGGGCTGTGGCAGTCTGCTCACTGGTGGGAGGAACCTGGAAATAGTTTGCAGCTCAGGGCTCACAAAATGACCTTTTCTGGACTAGAGAGCGGAGATCAGATGATAGTCTCCCCTCCTGCCATGCTGCTTTGCCCGTTGGAAAGGGAGGATAAAAGGAGGGAGTAGGAGTAGGAAGATAACTCAGCACAAAGGCAGCAGGCATGCACGGTGAAAGCCCATGGCAGAGCAGGCAGGCCCACTGCAGACTGCAGGCTAGGTGAGACCCTTTGACCAGAAGTCATCAACTCAGTATTTCCCCAGCGGCAGACGCGGGACTCGGCTTAAGAGGACAGGGCTGGGGGAAGGGTCCAGTGGTTGAAGTCTGCAGTAGCGGAGATGCTGGCGCTGCTTCACACGGGCCCAGCAGGCTAGACAGCCTTTGAGCAAGACCCCATCCGTCCGCTTCCAGTATCTCATCCCCACCTCCTGTGCTCACAGCCTGCCCACTGGGCAGTTGCTTTGGGCCTTCTGAGAGGTGCTGGGTTTCAAACCATTGATGGTCCCTGGGACCAGTTGTTTGTGGTCTAGCTGCAAGGCCACCCCTCCTTGGAAACTGTGGCAGCACAGGAACGAATTGATCTGGAACTCTCTGCCAGTCTCTTAGCTTTTCTGAGCCAGCCCCCATTTCCTCATTGCTAAACTGGGAAAATAGTCAGCCCAGTCGAGGACAGGGAGGTGGAGCTGTGATGACAAGCGGTGATGACAAGCACATGCGTGCTCACTCAGCCTCACGCCAGCCTCACAGCCGCCTTGAGGCAGGTACTTGTTAGCCCTGTTTAAAATAAGGTTCCAGGAGATTAGGAAATGCTCCCCAGGTCACACTGCAGATAAGCTGAGGAGGTGGGATTTGAAGCTACTTCCCAGATGTGAGAGAGCACGCTGCGGGAGAAGTGCCTCAGAAATCCGTGAACAGCGAGAAGAGCTCTTTGGGCCTCTGTGCTGCCGGCCTTGAGCAGGGCAGTGAGAAAGGAATGTGGAGGCCGAGGGCGTGATTGCTTCCTTTAAAGGATATGATTGCTTCTGGTGACTATAGCAGTGACAACTGACGGTTCCTGAGACCTTCAGCATGGGACAGCTGAGAAAAGTGCCATGCATGCACTGGACTATGCAGAGCCCGCAAACAGGGAGTGCCAGTGTGTTCAGCGGGGTGGCAGGCAATGTGGCTCCAAGGAGCCATCACCCAGATGACGGAGCTGCAGGCAGGTGCCAGTCCTCGGTCTGGTTGGCCAATCAGCGTCCTGGAAGTGGGTTCACCAGTGCTGGGAGCAATAGGTCGAGTCCAGGGCCCTGCGCACTGCTGGGGAGAGGGCACGCAGAATCCCAGGAAAGAACATCCACAGAGAATCCCTGACCAGGGGTGGGAGCTGGAGCACTGTGTCACACGGGGCCACGGGCGGACAGTCAGTCCTGCTCCTCTGGACCAGCCTTTGCCTGTGGGTCTGGGGCTGAGCTGCACCTCCCACTGTGCGTCTCAGAAAATGGTGGGTAGGGTGGGTAGACTAGTAAGAAGAGGGAGGGAGAGGCTCAGCCAGCTTTTTCCCCATCCCCTCCTACAGACAGACTTGCAAGGGACTTCCCTGGAATATTAAAGGATCTAAATTCCCCTGGAGGGTTTGTCACACCCATTCCAAAAAGACTTTGCCTGTCAGAGAAGTGAGACTCTCAGCATACTAATTCCTGCCTGGGGGTGCTGATTGTTTGAGCTTAATTGCAGGTAAATTCTAGACCCACTAGACTGTCCCAGCCTTCCTGAGCTATCCTCCCTTTGCAGCACGATGCCCAGATGGACTACTACGGCACCCGCCTGGCAACCTGCTCATCAGACAGGTCCGTCAAGATCTTCGATGTGCGCAGCGGAGGCCAGATCCTCATCGCTGACCTCAGGGGGTGAGTGCCACAAACCCAGCAAGTGTTGGGAACAGCAGCGAGCCAGGGCAGAGCAGCCCCCCAGTGCAGTCAGAGAGCACACCTCTGTCCAGGGTTGGTGCCAGTAAAGCCTGGGTGGATCTAGGCGTGCACCCCAGCTCCACCACCCAGGGGACCTTGGGCAAGGGTTGATGTCCTTGGAGCCTGAGCCCTTGTCCATCTGCTCATAAAGAGGCTAACGGGGCCTCCTCAGACAGAGCCTGCTTCAGCCAGCCTTCAAGTAGCTACTGCTGCTTTTTAACAACCTTAGCCCCATGCTCTGACGTTTCACTCGAGTGGTAATGTGAGGATGTAATCCAACTGTATAAATCCCATCATTCTGTTTGCCGAGGTCAAGTATTCAGTGAACATTTGCTCACAGATGATGATTCACCCTTCTCCCTCTTAAGATTCTTGAGATCTACCCTCTTGCTTTAATGGCTGTGCCTCTGCTGTCCCTCAGTTTGCACTGCCCTTCACTAGACAGGGTTCTTAGCCTGAGTTCCACAAACCTCTAAGGGTTCTGTGGATAGAATTCCCGGGTTGGTGAACTGGAGTAGAGGGATAAAACCACGTGTTTCTTTTCAGTGACTGCTGTTTAGCATTCCTTCAATGATGGATATAGGCCAGAACCTCAGCATATTCATTGTTACCACTAGAAGCCACGTATTTTCATATCACATTGCAGTTGTAGCTGTCTCAAAATAACATTTATTTGCGTCGCCACTGAGGTTGGAGTGGTGATCGCATCTGCCACTAGAGGGTGTTACTGAACGTGCTAACAAAGATCAAATTGTTCTTTACCATTTTGATAATTGTATTTCAGTAGAGTTGGGTTTCTGTTATACTTCTAGCTCTATTTCATCCATTATTCCGAGCAGGTACCATAACTCACCAGATTACATGAGAGCGATCAGAACCCTGACAGATAGGTGCTCGGTTCATGTGAACTGAGTTAACCAAGTCAGTAGCCACTAAGAAGGCCTAGAAGTTCCCCTTTTCCTGAGTACCAAGAATCCGGAGACACCAGGCACCCACTGGCTCCTCCCTGCCTGGCAGAGAGCTGCTAGGATGAGGCTTGACTGCCGGCACCGACAGCATCACTCAGTCCTCCCTGCGTTTTTCTTCCGTCCAAAGGATATGAAGTATTGGAGGGATAAAACTCTCACCCCCATTCTTTTTTGCCTCAGTTAAAACTCTGCTGGTCGTGGGAACTGTGAGCCTCCTCAGTTTCAGCAGCAGCTCCTTTGTAGGGACTGGGAACATACTGTTGTCCCAGCCGGAGGTGGTGGGCAAGAGCAGAGAAGACAGTGTCTGTGAAAGCCTGACCACAGAGCAGCCATAACAGCAAGTGGGTGATGAGCGCTGGTCTAAGCTCTTCACTCCAGTCGCCACAAATAGCGTCCCTCATGACCATCCTCTGAAGATGTTTTGTTGACTTGTGTTCAGACAAGACTAAGCCATAGAGAGGATGCGATCCTAGAGTGGGGATGGATGTGAGAGCCGCCCCTATCCCTGCTTCTCTGCTGGGTGCTCGCCCTTCCCTGGACCCATGGGGTGGCCTCACCGCACAGCCCAGCACGGGGTGGGTGCTCAGGCAGTACTCACAGGTGAACACATAAAGATCAGAAGGGACAAGAGACGTGCATTTTGAACAAATTAAAAGCGGAAGAAAACATCAAAACAAAACAAACTGCCTGAAGGGTTGCCCATCTGGAAGGATGAGTGGCGAGTCTCTCTCCTAATACTGGGCACACACCTGGGCTGGTTAGTGACTGCTGATGACAGATGTAGAGGTGCTGCCTGGATAACTGGGGTTCTTTCAGGTTGGGACAGAGCAGCTGACTTAGAGTTCTGACTGGCGTTCAGAGCCTCCGACCTCTCTGTCTGGGGCCTCACTGCCCAGTAAAGTTCTGTTTGGTGACTCTTTAGAGGCGGTTCTGTCCTGAGACACCATCTCTTCCTACCAAGGAAGCCCTTCCATTCTGCTGAAGTGTGTCATTGCGGCTCTTCCAGCCCCTCTGAGTGCCTCTGTCTTTCCCTTGTAGTCATGAGGGTCCTGTGTGGCAAGTGGCTTGGGCCCACCCCATGTATGGCAATATCCTGGCATCCTGCTCCTATGACCGGAAAGTCATTATCTGGAAAGAGGAAAATGGCACCTGGGAGAAGACCCACGAGCACATAGGACACGACTCCTCAGGTACAAGTGGCCAGGACAGCGGGCCCTCGGGCGAGAAAGGCCTCCACTCTGGTTCCTTTCCCCTTATGCCACCTTGGGCTTTAGTTGGCTTTCCTGCAGCTCTGTGCAGAACAGAGGTAAGACCCTGACACCTAGCCAAGCCCAAAGCAAGACGGGAAAAGCATAGACAACACAGGTTGGTTTTGTTTTTTAAGGAAAAGTGCAGGCAAGAATGAAGGCGAGTAGGCAAGGAGAGGAGTACGCAGCATTTTATTCATCTTTATTGTTTACATTGGTTGTTCCCCCCCAGCCCTGTTACATAAACCCAGGTTCTTGGGAGGTACATTGACTGCACTCAGTTGGAGGCAGAAGATCAACTACTGCTCCACCAAGGTTCACTGACCGTTTTTTTTAAGATTTAATCTTTTTGAAGTACCTGTCTTTATCAGATTGTTCTATTTTTTGTTAAAACAGACTTTGGATTATGGAATGATATTAGTAGGTATTTTTTGACCTGGCTCCTCAGCAGCCAGAACCACAAGAGTGCTCCAGTGAGAGTAATTGACAGTCGCAACATTCCCTCGATGATCCCTGCAATTTTCTTTAGAAATGTGGTAAAACAGGCAATTGAAGTCAAACTCTGGGCAGTGTAATCCCTGTTCATTGTCCCTCCTCCCTCCTTCCTTCAGTAAACTCTGTGTGCTGGGCCCCTCACGTCTACGGCCTGATCCTGGCCTGTGGGAGCTCGGATGGGGCCATCTCCCTGCTCACCTACACCGGGGACAGCCTGTGGGAAGTGAAGAAGATCAACAACGCCCATACGGTAAGTCCTGCCGCTGTGGGGCAGCTCCATTGCCCTGCCGTGTCGCTCCTGCGGTCGCCCTAGCAGAGCAGGGAGTGTCCTGTGTGCAGTGGGCCTGGAAAGGGCTGCCAGCAGACACGCTGGGTGGGGCAGCTGTGAGTCTTTAGTCTAAAACCAGACAGGCTGTAACTGGGCGTTCACCCAGGACAGGGTGTGCCCTGGTTCCTCCTGGCACACTTGGAAACTTGGAGTTTCCAAATCGGGGCAGGGCCAGGGCACAGCAGCAGCCTGCCTACCTGCCACCTGTGTTACAGCTGCCTCGAGTCGATCTGCCTCCTCGTCAAGGCGCACCTGTATCATAGCCTTTTATGGCTGAATAATGCTCCATTGTGTGAATATCTAGTAGGCCCCTCATCGGAAGTATATTGTTGTAATTGTCCTATTTTCAGTTATTCGTCTCTTACTGAGCCAGATTCATAAACTAGACACTGTCATCGGTGTCTCTTAGAAAAACTGTATAGGCGGCATCTCTTTGTAGCGTCGGGCATCACCGAAGGTCTTAGCATGTGTCTCCTGAAACCAGAGGGCCTGCTAACATCGCTTGGCCGGCCATCAGCCATCAGTTGACGACTATTATGAATAATGCTGCTCCGAACACTTGAGTTTTAACGTGAGCACGTTCTATCGGGCGTGTACCTGAAAGTGGAACTGCCGAGTCACAGAGAAACTCGCGGTGATTCCTTGAGGTACTGCTGAACTGTTTTCTCCACTTTATTGCCAATATTTCTTTGATTATAGCTGTGCAAGTTGGGTAGGAAGTGGTATTTCCTTGGTTTTATTTGCATTTCCGTGATGTTGGGCATCTTTTCCTTTGCATATCGGCCATTTTTCCTCTTGGGAGAACTAACGGAGGGGAGCCGGGGGAGTGCAGGTACCAAGCAAAAGCCGGCTTCCCCCGCAGGGTCCCTTGTGAGGTGAAACTGCTGGAGATGAGACAAACAGACTTTTAAGGAAAAAAGAAACTTGTAGAATAACATCTCTCCAGGAAGTGAAAGGATGCGCCTACAAACCAGATCCAAACTGGCCTCCAATATTTCATATTGAATTAAGTGATGCTTTAAGACATGGAGGAAAAGGGCATAAGTCAAAATCAGAAAGCTGTTTCAGAAATAAAAACATTAAAAACAAAACAAATAATACAAGAAGTAATATGGTAAAAGAGGAAAAATTTAAAAATCAAAAGAGGTATAGGAGTTTAAGAAAAAGACAAAGATCAAACATAAAGATAATAGAGTCCCTAGAGAAAAGAAAATAAGATTTTATCAGCCCAGAATCACCAACACAAAGATAAATTCTAATATAATTATTGCCCTTTAAAGAAAAAAATCCTCTGGGCATCTAGGGGAAAAATATCTTAGAAACAAATTAGTTTATCAGACTTTTCAATAGCAGTGATTCATGCAAAAGAAAGAGGAGAATGCATTTCAGTATTCAAGGAAAAATTGTTAGCCAAAAATTTATAGCTAGCAGAATTAACTTTTCAAGTTTATACCAAAAAGGAAATTACTTTAATAGCCAAAAATGCAAATAATCTACATGTGCATCAGCAGGTAAATGGATCAATAAATCGAGGTCTAGTCATAATACTTAGCAAGAAAAAGAAATGACTTGATACATACAAGCTGAATTTATAAATTAGGCTGAGTGAAAAAACTCAGACAAAAGTACATAGTATGATTCCATTGATGTAAATTATTAGAAAAAGTATTAAACTAATATATATGACAGCAAATCAGTGGTTGCTAAGTTTTGGGGAAAGGGATGGTAGAAAGGTGAATTACAAAGGAACCTGAGGAAACTTCTGGGAGTGATGGATTTGTTTATATTGATTTTAATAGTGTTTTTATAGAGTATACCCATGTCAAAGTTCATCAAAATTGTGCGCTTCATGTGCAGTTAATGATAATCACACATCAAAGTTGTTTTTAAAATTTGACTTTGGAATATAATGAGCACAAACACTTTTCTTGTCAGTATGCAAGACCTGTGGTTTCCATGAGTTTCTGATAAGGAATAAGCTTTAGACAGTCACATCCACATAAATGCATGGTTTTATGGGGAGAAGTCAGACTGAAGGAGTGTGGAAGCAGAGTATGGGATGTACAGCCATGTGTTCTAACACGTCAAAAACAATGGGGACCCAGAGCTTTAAATGCTTGTACCATTCACACAGACCACCTCCCAAAACAACTGGGAGAATGGGGAGTGTCACTAAGAACTTTCAAAGTGTCTTTAGCAACCGTATTGACATTATTCTGAGGTTGTTGTGGGATTTGTTTTTTAAGGAAGGTGCAGGCAGGAATGAAGACAAGTAGGCAGACAGGAAGAGAGAAGGAAGAAGCATTCTTTTTCATTTTTATTTAGTTCACATTGGTTGCACCCACCCACCCTACCCTCCATGTACGTGGACTGCACTCCTTTGGAGGCGGCTGGCCTAACCAGTGCTTCACCAGTTGTGTATTTCATGAGATAGAAATAAATGGATAATTACAATTATGAGACAGTACACATCCCTAGCACCCAATTATAGTCTTGAAATATTTTCTCACAGTGCACTTTGGTGGAGCAGCGGTTAGGGCAATCACCTCTGAAGGATGCAGGCCACATACACTGAGTTTGAGTTCCAGGTGAGGGTAACAACAACCAGTATAAACAACTAAAATGGAAAAAAAATGCATCTTCCTTGGACTCTCTTCCTATGCCTATTCACCTTCATTCCTGCCTGCACCTTTAAAGGAAAAAATAAATAGTTTCTCACTAAAAGAAATCAAAAATGGCTAATACCAGGTTTGAGGCATGAACCTGGAACATCTTGTCATACCAGATCGGAAATGACCAGAGACACGCTTTGACATACAAGGGTTGTGTCAAAGGAGCCAACTTGAACAGCAAAATGCCAAAGATGGGAGAGCTAAATGTCAAAAATAATAATTGCAGTGAACTGGAACCCAACAAATTGCTGAAATCTGAGTTCATAATGATTTTTAAAGCATTAGTCATCTTTGGAAAATCACAGGGAACCAGTTCAGAAAGAAGCAGTTATCCTGCGTCTCCTATCTGACCTGTACTCCTGTGGCACCAAATAGTAATATAATTGGCAAGGGGGCACACTCGAGTCTGATCCAGTCTTGGGGCCAGCTGATGACTTTGAGGCATGTCACAGTGCGTAGGCAACAGCATAACCCAACTGAGACACAAAAGTCATATGACTGGTTCTTGGTAGAAAAACTAAGAAAAAACATGAAAGGAAGAACCTGTAAATTAGGAAATATAAAAAATGTCCAAAGTATATTTAATGAGTAAACTTTACTGTCGAGAGATGCACATTTGGATGGTAAAACATAGAAGCCAGGATATGGCTACTTCCTCCCTGGGGAACAATGGGCTATGACTCCAGTGAGCCGGGTTCATGGCAGTTTTTCCTTGACATGGTGGGGGTTGCAGGAGTGCATTAGAGTAATTCATTAAACCTTCTATTTCCATCATGTGCTTTTCTCTGCCTACCTGCCCCTTCATATGCTAAAATTCCTAAGAGTCCCTAATTTCAACTTCAAACATACGCTGCTGAAAAAAAGTATGCATTGCTAGGTGTCCTTGGAAAATTATGAGTGGCTGATACTTCATTCATCAAAACAGCTGTCCTACATAATGCAATCCTGAGAATCGGTGAGGGAGTGAATGGCAGCCTGGGGCAGACAGAAGGGGCAGAATCAGCACGTCCTCCCTTCCACCTTGCAGATTGGCTGCAATGCCGTCAGCTGGGCCCCAGCTGTGGTCCCTGGAAGCCTCATCGACCAGCCATCAGAACAAAAGCCCAGTTATGTCAAGAGGTTTGCGTCGGGTGGCTGTGACAACCTCATCAAGCTGTGGAAGTAAGTGGACTTCTTGGGGCACTCTCCCCATCTCCATAGCGTTCCATGACTCCGCCACAGTTACTAAGAAACAGGGTCACCTTTCTGTTCTTTACCTAGAGAATACTGTTCTACCTGTCAGAGGACAGCCTTTAAAAACCATGCCCTCATTAAAAGTCTCAACTCTTCAGAAAAAAAGGGGAAAAAAAAACAAAAACATGCCCTGTGCTCCAGCACTTTGACTCTTTAAATTCCCCACTGCTGGAGCTGACATGTTGGCTGTGAAGGAACGGAGCATTTCCTGGAGGGTTCTAGAGCTGGAGAACTGAATAAAATTCTACAGGTTCAACAAATGAAGTTGGAATGATGGGATAGCTTCTCAGCTCTGTGGCAGAGCCCCTGGTTGGGAGGAATGCAGGTGTGGGAAAGGAACCTGCACTGCTACCTGCTAGATTCTCCCGCTGGTGTCCCGTTAGGGAGGAGGAAGATGGCCAATGGAAGGAGGAGCAGAAGCTAGAAGCACACAGTGATTGGGTTCGAGACGTGGCCTGGGCCCCCTCCATCGGCCTGCCCACCAGCACCATCGCCAGCTGCTCCCAGGTCAGCTCAGACCCGTGAGAGCAACCCGGGTTATCTAACCCCTGAGTAAGTCCCATCCACCCTTAAGGTCCCCCTTGGGGAAGTCCTTAAAAGGTAAGGACAGTGCAATAGGCCCCTTTGGACTGCTGCAAATAGTGGAGCCAGGTCATCTTGTGGGGAAGTCTTGACTTTGCCTCGAGTGAGCCAAGAGTGGGGTCAAATTTGGGACCATGGTTCCTTCCTGGCCCCTGGTGGTGCCCTGGGGCAGTTCTGAGAGCACTCCCCAGGAAGGACCAAGGCAGTGGAGAACTCTACCCACTCTTCTCAGATCACCAAAGAAAGATGAGGACAAGCCTTTAATTACATGGTCCCACCACCCCAGACAAGAGATTAGCCAGAACCTTATATCAGGTAACCCTGTTTTGTGTGGGCCTAAATGCGAGAAGAGATTTTTTGTAACTCGTTCCTTCTCATTCTCTTGAGCTTGGTTCTTAAGACAAACAAATCATTCCATTGAAAACTATCCAGCCACATGGAGCCAAACCAAGGAGGTGACCCCAAGGAAAATTCAAGTTAACAGTACAAAATCCATACCTAAAGCCAAGGTGAGGACAGGATCCAGAGACCAGCCTGAAGTTTGAGGTACAAGCAAGGGTGCTGGACAGAAATAGGTCCTCAGAACTATAGGCAGGAGGTCCTGCTCTGAATCAACTGCTCGTCCCTGTGAAGGCCCGGCATGGCTCCAGTTTGGGGGGACAGCACCAATGCAGAGCTCTGCTCTTGCCCCATCTCCTAACTCAAGCCTGTCTTCCCCCAGGACGGTCGTGTGTTCATTTGGACCTGTGATGACCTCTCTGGAAATTCGTGGTCCCCCAAATTGCTGCACAAGTTTAGTGATGTTGTGTGGCATGTCAGCTGGTCTATCACAGCCAACATCCTGGCTGTCTCAGGCGGAGACAATAAGGTACACCCCTTTCTGTGACCTGGCACCAGGGCCCTGCTTGTCTTTACTTTGGCCACTAGAGAGTGCAGTGGCGTTTCCCATCTAATTGGCACCCAGAACCCTGATGAGAACTGCATGATATCTCCATTACAGCCAATCTCGTGACCCCCTTTAACAGGAAGGAAGCTGACAGAGGTGATTTCACTTTGCCTAGGGGTCACAAGCTATGTAGGTGACAGAGCCCAAGATAGCCAGGCCCAAGTAGCCCATTTCCCTGACCATTTTACAGTCTCACTTCATGGTGACAGTCGGTTAGCACTGCCCTAAAAAAATAAGTTGGTAAGAAAAACCTTTTAAACAAAAGTGTAAAGATGGGAGAGCAGGTCCACACCACCAAAGGAGCTTATTTTAAAACTCAGCATAATTCATGTGCTCACAGTATTGTTACGCATGTGCTAGGAGCCGGACTGGATGGAAAACGCGACAAAACTGTCCCTACTACACAACGCTCCTCCCCCAGAAGCCACCACCCTGCTTTCTGTCTCTGGGAATCTGACTGTAGGACCTCATGCAAATCGCATTGTTTGTCTGTCTGCTCTCACTTAGCATAATGTCCCTGTCTGTTTTACAGCATGCATCAGTTCTTTCCCTTTAAGACGGAAGAATATTCCATTGGTCCACAGGTTATTTCCCCCATCCGTTGACCCCGGGGGTGCTTCCATCTCTTGACTACTGTAGCTACTACCATTGTGTACAAATAATCTCTGACACCCTCTACAGAAGGCTTTCATCTGGCCTCAGGTCCCTTTCGTGCAGCCGTCCCAGAAAGGTCTAGCTGGCCCCCTCTCAAAGCCACAGCATCTCGGAGATGTAATGACCCTCAGCAACGCATCCAGCCCTTTCTCTCTGCTGAGTGCCAGGCGACTGGAGCCAGCTTTGGTGGCAGCCAGGGCCCCACTGACCTCCAGCAACCCCGCCAGAGCCAGTGCCTGCTGGTACATCGTCTTTTAGTTCTGCTGTCTGCGCTTTTATGCTGCTTCCTCTTCTGTAGAAGCCTTATTCCTTCTAGAGCCCAGTGCTTGCTGTCTCCATAGCACCCCTGCTCTAAAGGACTGGGCACATTTTCAGCACAGAGCCTTCAGCACAGTGCATAGTTAGCAAATAGACTCTCCTAATTAGGATAGGAATTTTTAAATTCCTTGTTTGTAATCAGATGAATACATGTACCTTGCTTGAGATGGTTTGCATTGTTATGACTTGCTTTTTAATCCAGTCTGCTTTTCACTCCCCAAGGGTCAACCTTTTAATTTAGCTTTTCTCACTGTTTTCTTCAGTGTGGAAGTCACACATGTACTAATCTCTTATCTTCCTCCATGGGTCTCTAGCATTATTGACCTTGAACACACACTGCCAGCCTAAGCCCCCAGAGCTGAATCAGTGGATCTGGGCTGGCTCCCAAGACTTGTTACTTTAGCAGGCTCCCAGGGGAGCACACTGAGAACCACTGCTCTCTGCCACCCGTCTTCCTCTCTGAAGCGCCACTGGCACAGCAGTGCCACCTCTCTGCTCCTGTTGTTCGTACTCCTGGTCTTCATCTGTGTGGATTTTGTTCTCCCTTTGCTTCAGTTCGTGGGGGTTTCTGTAGGAGAACCAAAAGAAGTATTCTCTTTGCCCACAAGGCCATGATCCTTGGTTCTTGAAGTGAGGGCAGCCCACATTAAGCCTGGTGCCAGGAGGGAAGTGGCGCAGACCTGTGACGGGCTGTGTGCGCTGGCTTGCAGGTGACCCTGTGGAAGGAGTCAGTCGACGGCCAGTGGGTGTGCATCAGCGATGTCCACAAGGGCCAGGGCTCTGTGTCGGCTTCAGCTGCAGAGAGCCAGCAGAATGAGCAGTGATGGGACATGCAGGCGCAGCTCCCCTCCCCTTCTGGAGCCAACTGACCAAGCAGCCGGAGGAGGCGCTCCCACTCCACCAAGGCAACTTTCCAGGTGTAGTTAGAGCTGCACGGAGTGATCATCTGCCTTAACATGATTTGATGTGGTTTATAATTTATTCAGCTGAAGTACTCAATTCAGTGATGAGAAACTACAGTATCTTTGAATCTATTATTTTCAGATCTTTTTGGCCATTTTTATGTACCTTTTGGGTTCAGGAAGTATTTGGGGGTTTTGTTTTCAAAGTAATTAAACTCATGTTGCTTATAATTCTTGCTATACTTTCTTAACCCCTGCCAACAAGCCCTGACTCCTTGTTCACCATACTAGAGTGACACCCACAGCCCCAGGTCCTTATTGGCCTGGCTGTCACTAGGGAAAAAACATCCTCTGGTTCACGTTACACTGAAGGGACCTTATAAAGCACAGTAACACGAGCACTGGGCTTGGCCCTTCAGGGCGGGACTGTAGTGCCTGGTCCACATCCTCTTGAGAGTGAACCAGTAAAGTGCCCTGCAGAACGCAGTGAGCGCACACCTGTGGGTGCCCAGGAAATGCCATGATGCAGGACAGCGCACCAGTGAAGAAGCGAGCCCTGCCAGTGACAGCAAGGGCCTGTGAAGGGATCGCAGTTCTGCTGCTGTCACAGGTGAGCCTGAACCAGAGACGGCCTGAGTCAGCAGAAGCCCTGGACCACCTGAAGCAGCACTCAGCAGTAGCCACCACTCGCTGAGACCTGCTGTGAGCTGGCACTACACTCAGCTCATTCTCACAGTAAACAATCCACCCTAACTAATGAGGAAACTGGCACGAAAGGTGACAGACCTGCCCAAGCAGTCCAGCACCCAGTGGGAAAGCCTGTGAGTCCTGATCCACCTCAAATCCAGAGTTGCACGCACCTCTGGACAGCTGGGGCGTGTGGGATGCTCCTCGGCTGTAATCTTGGGGTGGTGCTCACACTGGACTTTTAGGTGACACGCTGAGATCGAAGCATAGACTCTTCCTTAGGAGGCTGCGCGCACAGGCAAATGGAGACCACTGTTCTCTTTCTCATCCTTTGTTCTCAGCTGCAAAAACCCTTTTATCTGAAAGCTGAGGTCAATGCATGAAATAAGAACAGGTAGACCTGCTTTGGTTGAGGTGACGGTAGGACACAGGGCAGCCTATTCATCCTCCCAAATCATTGGGTAAAACTCAGGCCTTCAGAGAACACATGGAAGCTGCTGGTTCATTCCTTTCATCATTCAGATGAGAACCAACTCCGCGTTCTCCCAGACACTTGTCGGTGCGCACAGACCACGCCGATTCTGTTAGCTCTCCGTGCACGTCCGCCTCCTGACGGCTGCTCCCGAGGACAGACCTGTTCTTCCTGTGGTGCCTGCTGCCATCAACCCAGTAATGAAAGGGACCAGTACCTTGTCACACGGTGGCATTGTCAGTGGACTCCTGGCCACGTGCCTGGTTTGTAGTTCACATTAGCAAGAATGAGTCAAGCTAATCTCGGGGTATATGAAATCACTACCATCAAGTTTATTCTTAGAGTGGTGACTGCTAGTCCTGAGGCACAGGGAAGTGCCCCACATTTGCTACCACAAAATAGGTTCATCGGGTGGAAAGCCCATGTGTCAGTTTTCTAGGACAGCTGCCCAGAGGAGATGAGTAAGAGTAACGCAAAAGTTTATAAGAGTTCTGATTAGGGTGAGATGGGAGTAGCAGCTACAATTTTTAAAAAAATCCTTTCACAAAAACTGCATCTAGAATATCAAAAGAAACCCCAGACAGCATTAACTAAGGTAATCCCTGAAACCCCAGAGCATAGTCATGACAGCCATATCAGACCAGCAAAGCAGAGTCTATGGGCCTATGAGTCAGGCAGTGCAAGAATTACCACTAAGTTCTCATGTTCTGAAAAAAATCTCAGCAACTCAATGTAAGAATAACACACCTAGAAGATTCCCAGGCTTTCATTTAGGGGAGCCTAAGGGAGACCTTCACTTCTGTATATGAAGGACTTGCATCTATAAGAATTTTCCCTCACACCATAAGCAACTAGAAAATTACATGAAATGCATGAAACAACTGCTTTCAGACATAAGAACAGGCAGCATTTGGGAGAAGAGAAATGTGAACAGCACAAGTGCCCTGCTTACCGCCTAGAGCCAATTTTCAGGCCAAAGTGTAGAGAGAACCGAGCCTAGCTGTCTCAGTTGAAGAGACAGAGCAGAGTTCTAACAGGATAAGCTGTAACTGGGCAGAGTACTAGAAAGGAGAGTTGCTCAGAGACAGCAGGTTCCTGAGATCTGCAGAAAGGTCTGGAGTCAGACCAAGTACCAGTTGGCATATATGAAAGGTGGAATTCTCCATGACTGGAAAATAATACACCAGTAATTCCTGGAAATCACATAGGAGTGAGAATAGTTCATAGTCCCAAGAACTAGAATCCAACAACTTCATAATACACAAGGAATGGGTAGATTCCTAAGAAAAATCATGTCTTAATAACATAAATTAACTATAAATTTTTTTCTGGACTTAAAAAGTCAGCCTTGAAAGGATCAAACTGATCCACAAATAATTTCACTTTGTGCCTGATCAAAGTACAGCATTCTCTAAAGAAACACAACAAAAAACTTCATAACATAAAATTCAAAATGTCCGGCATCCAATCCAAAATTACGAGGCATGGGGGTTCCAGGTCAAGATGGCAACCTCTGAAGGTCCTTTAGAAAACACTTCTCATGGACACACCAAATCTACAGCTTACATAAAACCAGTATTTCTGAAAAACTATCTACAAAACAAAAACGACTAAAAATTAAAGGGTAATCCCTTCACATCAAGCAAATTACAAAATTTATCCAAGCAAGTAATAAAAGGCTGAGATGCAATCTCCCCATAAACTCCAGCCCTGGTGTGGTAACCCACACTGGAGAGAACTCAAAATCCAGAGATTCTCACTGAGGGGCAAGCGTTTGTATCCCAGATAGGGTACTTAAAGGGCTGACTTACAGGGCTCATGCACAGATTCACCTGCCCCAGGATCCAATGAATGTAGCTCCTCCTACAACACTGAGATTTCTTTCTTCAAAAAGAAAAGCACAGGCAAGAATGAAGGTCAGCAGGCAGGATGAGCAAGGAGGAAGCAGCATTTATTTTATTTGGTGTTTGTTCCTGTCCCAAGTCTTGAACCCGACATTGGGATGAATGTGGACTATGCCTCGTTTAAACCTCTAGGCCACAATTTTATATAAATTTTATATAAAATTTCATCTTTTCTAAGGGTACCCAGATTTTATATAGAATGGACTTGTTTGCTAATTTTAAAGTGTTGGTCTGGGGCTGAAACCTACTGGGAAACTTCAGGAACAGGAACTGGTAGGCACAATAATTCTGCCCTCCCATTGCTCTGCTAACATCAGCAGATCCTCTATTTTTCCTTTGCTTTTTTTCTGATGGGTGCCATCTTCTGTGCTCTCCCTTTGCCTGAAGCTTAGCAGGGACCCTCTTTTTTTTTTTTTTTTTTTTTTTTTCCATTTTTTGAACACCCTCTTCCTGCTCTAGACAGTACCATCTTCACACTCCCCCTCCGCATGCTCCAGAGTGTCAGTGTCTCCTGGGAGGGAGTTTCTACACACATCTGATGGCTCGTTTTTACCTCTGCTGACCCAATTTTTGTGGCTACTACCCAGAGGACGCCCTTTGATACCTGGCTCTGGTGGCCAGTGAGGTCATGAGACTATAACAAGCAGAGAGGCAGTTCTTAGAAGGCTGCCTGTCACCTGAAAGGCAATGCAGAGACAGCAAACTGGATCGCATCCCCATTCTTTCAAGGAAAGAGGTTTATTCGCGTGGCCTGGAGCTATAGGCTGAGGGGTAGGCTTCAGATTCGGCACACAGGGACCAAGAGTTACTCTTAGGGAAGGTGGACCAAGGAACACCATCTTGCACTCTCCCTCTTCTTCACTAGTGTTTGGTTCCACACTCCCAGCCCCAGGCAGAGGGCTAAGTGGAGGGCAGTATGGCCTGGGGAGGATAGGTCTGAAGCCAACAGGATGCAGCAGGGAAGTCAGGAGGGCACAAAAGTGATCCAAGAAGCGGGTGCCCTGGGAAAGATCTCAGTGGGGAGCGGGGGGGCGGGATAAGCAGATGAGAACAAGATGATCTATTATAATTAAAATGTTAAAAGTGAAAGACTGAAAGAATCTTAAGAGTGGGAAGAGGAAAGCAATTTGTTCTATACAAGGGAATACCCACAAGACTATCAGCAGATTTTTCAGCAGAAAACTTTTAGTAGAAACTTGGCAAGCCATACGGGTGTGCTGTAAGAGTATATACAAAATGCTGAAAGCAAACAACTTCTAACCAAGAATACACTGTTGGTGGGCGTGCAAATTGGTACAACCCCTCTGGAAAACAGTTTGGAGAGTCCTCAAAAAGTTGAAGATGGAAATCCCATATGAGCCTGCCATCCACCTCTGGGTGAGGTGGGTGACCTGACTGCTACTCCACCAGGGCACACCAAATGAGTCTTTGAACTATGTACCCAAAATACAAAAACACTAATTCAGAGAGATTTATGCACCCCCATGCTTATTGCAGCCCTATTCACAGTAGCTAAGAACTGGAAACTACCAAAGTGCCAGCCGTCAGATGAATGGATCGAGGATGAAGCACATACACACACTGTCCTTAGAAGAGATGAAACCTGTCACAGAGGAAAGACATCATATCTCATTCACAGGTGGAATGTGAATAAACAAAACAAAGGGTTGGGGGGCACCCGGTGAGCACTGGCAGAAGAACTGAGTTATCCGTAGGGAATGGGGCAGAGGGAAGAACTCTTGATTTGGGGAGGGGAGGGTGAGTTGACATATATCTGAGCAATGGGGAGCATGCACATGGGTTTATTTTAATATGTAAAACAAGTTACTGCAATAAATGCTATCTCAGCCACCCGAGCCACAGGGCACACCCTGGAAAAAAATAATTAAAAAAAAATTTCATGGTCCTACCCTGATGAAGCAGAGGTTAGGTGCAGTCCACATCATACATGCCAAGGATCTGGGTTTGTGACCCGGGGCCAGGCCGGGCCAACAAAGAAGAGAAACAACTAAATAAAGAATTTCTTCCTCTTCTCTCTTCCTGTCTGCCTTCCTCTGCTGGTCTTCATTCCTGCTGGTATCTTTCCTTTAAAAAAAATGAAATCCTATGCTCTAAATGCAGAAAATTTGATAAAATACTTGACATTATTCTTTTCATTAAACAAAATTTATTTTTCCAGTCCATGAGCATGGATTATCTATTTATTTGTGCCTTCAGCTTCTCTCATCAGTGTCCTGTAGTTTCCCGTGTATGCGTCTTTCTCCTTAAATTTACACCTCGGTATTTTACTCCTTTTGATGCACCTATAAGTGGGATTGGGTTTCTGTCGTTTTAAGAAGGCGGCAGACAGGAATGAAGACAGGAGGCAGCAGGCAGGAAAAAAAAAAAGGAGGAAGAATTTTGATTATTCCACAGCCCTGGGCCTCCCACGGAGTCCTTCCAGGGTACAGGCTTAACAAGGAGCTACCCCTCCCCGGACATGCCAGGATTGTTTCTGAATGCACTTGAAATGTGACAAGGCTAGATTAAGACATGCTACAAAAATAAAGTACCAGATTTTGAAGATTTTATAAAAGCAAACTAATGTCAAATATCTCATATTTTATATTGATTACATGTCAACCTGATTATTTTGGATATATTTTATTAAATAAATAATAAACAATGAAATTGCTACAGTTGATTTATCCTGTTTCTTTTTGCATTTTTAAATATGACTAAGGAATCTGAAAATGGGAGGTTCTCAGGTGAGGTTGGCATGATACTGCCACTGAGCAATGATGATCATGGAGGCCAGGGTAGGAAAAAAGATACCCCAACAGAAATCGCTATCTCAAAAAAATAAAATCTTTCTACAGTCCCAGAATCTACCTCATTCAGACAGAAGTTTGGCCAAATTGATGAAAAAAGTACTTGCTAAGTCAACTAATTTAATGAACAAATGGAATATAGCAGAAACTGTATGAAGATCATTTGCTCTGAGACACCACGTGCTTGTGGCAATCATCCAGTGACGCAGTCCCATCCCCTCATTAGGGCAGGCCCGCAGGGCCCCGCAAAGGGGACGCCCGGCCAGCCAGCAGCCAGTGCAGCGCACACCGCGCACTGAGCAGCTACTAAGTTCCCAGAAGGATACAAAACCGGGAGGTGCCAAACTAGCCTCGATTATTCCCAGACTTGAAAGGAAGAGGGGGAAAGGAGCCAGGGAGCCAGTCCTCTCCCCGGGGCAGTCCTCCTCCAGACTCCTCTTGGTTCAGGTTTCCCACCCATGCCTGTCCCCTTTCCATGGCTGAGTGGGCAGTGAGGTGCTGCCTCCCTCTTCCGAGTGGTTCCTCCACAGCTCTCCCTCCCCAACCGGCCTGGACTCTGGTACATGGGGAGGGTGGTTTCCAACTCTGACAGCCTTTCTGCTCTTCAAAGATAACACCAGGCAGTGGGTGTTTGCTCGCTGTTGGTGTTATCTAATATCAACACTGGAGCTGCTGCCTCCAGAGGCCTCCATAAAGCAGAGGCTTTATGTTTCCATAGGTGCCCGGTCACCATAGTTGTGTTGTTTGGGAAGAGGG